>JAPYZR010009412.1:0-19881 GCA_030522945.1 Trichopria nigra | reverse complement strand
GATTGGTTGATATAATCCAATCACGTAATTTTTCTAAAGGTTTTAATCCCATTCAATCCCATTTTTTAAACTTCAATCCCTTTTCGTTTACTGGGATATATTTGTTTTATGACTTTTATATCAAATAAACCCGTTTAAAGTAAAAATAGCATATTATTTTTTGCTTTGATTATTAAATGGAGCCTATATATACTATTACTTCGCCCCGCACCGCGTAGTAGGTCAGCACGAAGTATTGAATTTGGTACATACGCTTTGAGGTTCTGAGTTTCATACTTTCAGAATTTGTTATAAGAAAAGTACCCGAATATCCGAATTTAAGTTTCAATTGCTCATTTTGTTCGTTAGTTATTCTTGATATCCTCATATTTTTTATTTTAGATGCACATTCTTACATCAAGCTCTATAGTCTCCACAATTCACACACTCGTTCGTTCGTTCGTTCGTTCGTCATCGTTTTTTTGTAGCTTCGATAATAGTCACTAACTAAAAAAGATATCAATATAATTTATTTTTTCAATTTTGACTGAACTTAGATCTGATTAGATTTTGGAACACATCCATACAAAAATGGAGGGGGGGGGGGGGGGGAACACAAAACGTTATCTTGATAAACTTTAAACGTCTATATCTTTCTGAATTTAGGGACAAAACTTGCGAACGGAGCTCGTCCTGGAGAAAATCGAAGCGTAAAATTGTTCAAATTAAAAAAATGCAAAATCTCGATTCTGTAAAGTCGTTAATCAGAACTTATAGTTTTCAGGGTATCTGATTTTGAATACAGTTTCGAAAATTTAAAGTTTAAAACAGGGCGGTGAAAAGGGGGAAACATTCAAACTGCATCAATTTGACATTCAATTCACATAGGACTCCGGGATGTTGACTTTGATTGTAGTATCAATAAATTAGGTGATTTTGTAATCCCCACTAAAGAATTACAAAATTGTGCGCACAAATTAAATACTTTGCCAGAGTGCGGACGACGAGGGCGAAGTCGTGAAAATGGACGTTTTCAGAATATTGCGAATATAACAAAGAACACGGAATGGTTGCGGTTGACTAAACTCATATTGTAGACTGAATTATAAGAACGTTATAAAGTTTACGAAAGATGGACTGAGCGGCTGAGGCCGTAGGCCGCAGTCGCGAAGTATATTGAAATATTGAGGCCCGAAGTTTTTTGGTTTTTCATGCTTGGGTGTGTATGAAAAAAAGGTCTTTTGTTCTCTTTCAAAACTTGCTTGATTTGAGCGTGTATTTCAACATTCTTTGGAAAACATGCGATATTTGTATCATCGATACATTTTAGACGAAAATTATCTTTTAATATTTTATTATCAAGTAATAGTTTTATGATTGATTTCATGTTAACGGCCCGGTTCGTCGCACTAACATAAATAGGGGGGCATGACATTTAAGGGTGGTTCTAAAGTATAATGCCGAAGTCAGATGGTGGAGTGGATTTCGCGTATATAGCGGAACTCGCGGAAAGTGCGGAACGTCAAGGATTGGTCTTTCGGTTTTTCCGCATTTACCGCACATTTTATAAAAAAAGTTTATTTTGCCTATGTCACATGAAGCGGAATATGCAGAAGCGTAATTAGCGTCTGCCAATAAAAACTGTCCTTTGACTGGCAATAAAAATGTAACCTATCGGAAAGCTAAAATTCACTGACATCGCAAGTTACGCTTCCGCATATTCCGCTTCATGTGACATAGGCAAAATAAATTTTTTGTAAATGCGGAAAAAACGAAAGACCAATCCCTGACGTTCCGCACTTTCCGCGAGTTCCGCTATATTACGCGAAATCCACTCCACCATCTGACTTCGGCCTTATACTTTAGAACCACCTTAAATGTCATGTTATTGGGGCAGGTGTCATCTTAGTAAGGTACGGCCGGTACTGCACTTAGTCAGAGTCAGATGTCATCTTATTCAGGTTCTACTGTATGCATGTAGTTTGCGCGCGATTTAGCCACTGATATATAAACTATGTATACATACTAACTGATACTAACACAAACTTGCAGGCGTGAGTTATGTGGTTATGTACATATACATAAAAATACCACCCGAGAACTTACAGCACCCCAGAAAGAGGGCGTTCAAAGTGTTCATGTACACCGTCACGCAATAACATTGCTTCCGTAAGTTTGCGTTAGTGTGCACCGTATGCACACAGTCTATATCGTCTATACTACACGGATAGAGCATAGCGGCGATAGCGGCGTAGAAGCCCCGAAAATCAGACTGATTGCAAGGCCGGAAACACCCGAGCGTTCGTGAGCATAACCGAAATTTGCTGCCGTCGAACGACCCGGACGGCTTTGTGCTGATTGGCCGGCCGATTCCCCGCGGATTTCAAACCGCAGGATTTCAAACGAACCGCCATCGGATGAGTTTCAATGCAAACTAATCGATGTCGACATAAACATGCATGCAAGAAATTCGTATCTAATATAAATATTGTACTCGTCTGTTGGGATACCTATACATTACATAACAACTATACAGTCGCATATACCACGTAACTGTTATATAACGTTGTTTTATAAATATGTTACATAACCTCTACAATAGTTAAGTATTGGAAATTACAATTAACGAGAATGGAATTATGCAACACGTTGCATTCCTGTTATATAACGCCTATAGTTATATTCCGTATTACATATATCCATTATATGTATGTATGCATGTATGTATGTATGTATGTAGATCAGTGTGAGAAAATAGAGGGAGAGGAGACGGAAGAGACCAACATTACCAACCAACCCACTGAACGCACTGAACCCACTGTCCTGTATATTGTACAGATTGTACATATATGTATACATATGTGTACTCTGCGATACCAACTCTGCACTGTATACTAGGACTAGGATAAGGTGAAAAAATTACCAGAACTCCCAAGATTGCACACAGTACGCAAATTTTGTGTGTGGTTATCCGAAAATTATAGATACATATTTCGATTTTAAAGATCATATATCAACAAAGTGTTTGACAGCCTCAAGCATTTAAAAGTAGTGGATTTATTACAATGTTCATGTTGAGATGTTCACAAACCTCACAAACTTTTTGAATCAGCAGCCGCCATGTTGAGTTAAACCTTCCGAACAGCCACGTACACGTCCGATATTTGATGACATCGGTATCTTGTTTGGATCCGCGGTTTGCTATTTTCTACTAAATCTTCCTTCATTTGAAAACAACGAATAAAAATGGTAAGAGATCTGTTAGGGTATCTGCGGTATGTTCGCAAATCGATGAACAAGTTTTTCGACAATCGGCAAATCATTATACAATCACACCTGTGACATGTCAAGGTTTCTTTCTTTCTGTGGGCATATTTTAACATTTTAAAATATATTTACGCCAATGGTCCTTTCAATGATCAGATCTCAGTGACTAAATGTTCATCTCGTTAGAGTTATAAATGAAAGGAGTTGCTTCTGTACGTAGCGAAAGCTCTGATCAGAACTTGTTGATCAGTGCGAAATTGTGATTTGGAACATACGACAAATATGGTTTGCATACTATTTAGAATTAAAACATATTTAAATTTATAATAGATGATTTTGTTGTTTCATTTTATTAATACGCATAATTTAATTTACATATGTACTTTGCTTTCATTGATCTATAATGTTCCTTCGTATTGCTTTGGGTTTTTGAAATACTTTGTTCCAAATTCATAAGTAAACTTTACCATAAAATGTAATTCCAAAATGAATAAACACATCTAACAAATATTCAAATATATGTAGAATTTTAAACAATCAGAGTGAAATGTCGAAGTATCATAATTTAAATTTTATTGCTAATGTAGAATATATAAAATATATAATTAAAAGGATATGATATCAGCAAAATTATTATTGTTAGAATCATTTGACAAATATGATAGTAAAAATTAAAAAATAATTGATTATTTAACAGTTGACAGTGATAAAATCAACATTATAGTCCATGTTAACTTTGATTTACAAGGATATGCAAGATATTTCTTGAATAATTATTTCGGTTAACTTCAGATATTTTGCATTATTTGAAAATAATACTGATCCACTTTTCTATTGAACCAATAGAAAGTTTTATAACTCTAAAAATATAAATATGATGTTTCAGCCTCTCCGTCTAGACATCAAACGCAAGCTCACGTCAAGATCTGACCGTGTAAAATGCATCGAGTTGCATGCTACAGAACCATGGATGCTTTGTTCCTTGTATCAAGGCAATGCCAATATTTGGAACTACGAGACACAAACATTGGTAAAATCCTTTGAAGTATGCGACTTACCTGTACGGGCAGCCAAATTTGTCGCAAGGAAAAACTGGGTCGTAACTGGTTCGGATGATATGCAAATCCGAGTTTTTAATTACAATACTTTAGAACGAGTGCATTCTTTTGAAGCACACAGTGATTATATCAGGTGCATCGCAGTTCATCCTACCCAGCCCTTTATTCTGACTAGCAGTGGTATGTATAAATAGTTATTATTTATTATTATTGATTAAAAATAAAAAGACTTTATTTATAATGAAAAATTTATAATTTATCGATTTACTGATTCATAAATATTAAGCTATTCTATGTTGCCAAATATAGTATAACAAGCATTTAATTTGTATATTTACAAACATATTTATTTCTTAGATGACATGTTCATCAAACTTTGGAATTGGGAAAAGTCGTGGCTCTGCCAGCAAATTTTTGAAGGCCATACACACTACATTATGCAAATTGCTATCAATCCGAAGGACAACAATACATTCGCCAGCGCTTCTCTTGACAGGACTTTAAAAGTCTGGCAACTTGGCTCATCGACTGCAAACTTTACCCTTGAAGGTCACGAGAAAGGTGTTAATTGCGTTGATTACTATCACAGTGGTGAAAAACCTTACTTGATATCTGGAGCTGACGATAGGTATGTCAAGATTTGGGATTATCAAAATAAAACATGTGTACAGACTCTGGAAGGACACACCCAGAACCTCTCAGCAGTCTGTTTCCACCCTGAATTGCCAATAATTCTTACCGGGTCTGAGGATGGTACTGTCAGAATTTGGCATGCTGGAACCTATAGGCTTGAGTCATCACTAAATTACGGCTTTGAAAGAGTATGGACGATTTCCACTATGCGTGGTTCAAACAATGTAGCAATTGGTTATGATGAAGGAAGTGTTATGGTAAAAGTTGGAAGAGAAGAACCAGCAGTGACAATGGATTCTCTTGGCGGTAAAATAGTATGGGCAAAGCACAGTGAGATACAGCAGGTGAATCTCAAGGCACTTGGAGAAGAAGCTCAGGATGGAGAGAGATTGCCTCTGGCAGTGAAGGATATGGGTGCATGTGAAATTTATCCACAAACCATACAACACAATCCAAATGGACGGTTTTTAGTAGTTTGTGGGGATGGAGAGTATATTATTTACACGTCGATGGCACTGAGAAACAAAGCCTTCGGGCAGGCTTCAGAGTTCGTATGGGCTGCCGACTCCAGTCAGTATGCTGTTAGAGAAAATACAACTACCGTTAAAGTATTTAAGAATTTTAAAGAGAAGAAGATTTTCAAACCTGAATTTGGAGCTGATGGTGAGTTGTTTGTGCCTACTTTAATAAATATAATTACAAGAACAGTAAATGTTTTTTTACTATATTAGAAGTATTTACATAATTTCTATAACAAAATTAAGATGTAATAATAACAATAGAGATGTACTTATTTTACTCAAATTATTAATTATTCTAATATTTTTAATAACAAAGTTCTTAATTTATAAATCCAATCTCTGAAGTTATTTGCAATCTTTTTTCTATTTTTTAAGTAACCTAAAATATGTTAATTTTGCTAAATAATTTTTTAATAAATAAATTAATGTTTTATTACTTTTTACTACTTTAATTTCTGTAAATAATTATAATAAATGTTATCAAATATCGTTTCTAGAGTTGACTAAAAATATAATTAATGAATCGAAATAAAAAACAACTCATTATTATAAAACTCCATATTTATTTTAGGAATTTTTGGAGGCTATTTACTTGGAATTTCCTCTGCTTCTGGTCTTGGTTTTTATGACTGGGATAATCTGAAACTCGTGCGTCGCATAGATATTCAACCCGTACATGTTTATTGGGCTGAAAATGCATCTCTTGTCGCTCTTGCTACTAATGACCAATATTTCATTTTGAAATATAAATCTGAAGCCGTTTCGGAAGCTCCAGAAAATGTGGAAGATATTGAAGATGCTTTCGAGGTGTGTAAAAAACATTCATATGAAATTTATTAATCCCAATTGGAAAAGTAATCAAAAATTTATGTTCTATTGAAGAAAATATTTAAACTTAAATTTATTATTTACAGATGGTTGCAGAGATAAGTGAAGTGGTGAAAACTGGTCTCTGGGTCGGCGACTGCTTCATTTACACCAACAGTGTCAATCGAATAAATTATTTTGTTGGTGGCGAAGTAGTTACGGTATCGCATTTGGACAGACCAATGTACTTGCTCGGTTATGTACCGAGAGACAATCGATTATATCTCTGCGATAAAGAACTATCTGTCGTTTCGTACTCGCTTTTACTTTCAGTGCTTGAATATCAAACTGCTGTTATGAGAAAAGACTTTGAAACGGCAGATAGAGTATTGCCTACAGTTCCAAAAGAACATCGAACGAGAGTAGCACATTTCCTGGAAAAACAGGTAGGATTTTTTATACTTATACTTTATTTAGGGCTGACAAACACTTAAATAAACACCAATATTATATATATATAATAGAAACGATGATATCTTATTTTTTACTCACCGAAATTATTCATTGCAGGGTTTCAAAGCTCAAGCTTTAGCAGTGTCTACGGATCCAGAGCACAGATTCGAACTTGCCCTTGTCTTAGGAGACCTTGACACTGCGTATACACTGGCGACCGAAGCAAACAGTCAACAGAAATGGCGACAGTTGGCATCTCTAGCGACGAAAAATGGAAAATTGCGTTTAGTCCAGGAGTGCCTTCACAATGCTCAGGATTATGCAGGTTTGCTACTGTTAGCTACCAGTACAGGAAACGCCAGTATGGTAGAAAAATTGCGTACCGCAGCAGACGAGTTCGCCAAGAACAACATTTCTTTCTTGGCAAGCTTTCTGCTGGGTGATGTGGATAAGTGCCTGGATATCCTGATAAAAACAGATCGAATCCCGGAAGCTGCCTTCTTTGCCAGATCGTACGTGCCGAGCAAAATATCGGAAACGGTAAAATTGTGGAAAGAGAAATTGTCAGCAGTTAGTGAAAAAGTTGGACAGAGTTTAGCCGATCCTGAGCAGTACGAGAATCTCTTCCCTGGTTACAGGAAATCGCTGGAGGTCGAGAAGTTTTTGAAAGAACAGTTTAAAAAGAAGATTCGTGCATCAGATTATCCCACTTGTAAGGTAAGATATAGCAAATCAGTGGGTTATGAATTACTACAAAGTTAGTCAAATGGTATAAAATAACGAAATATAAATTAAATATTAAATTACGATATATAAGCGAATTCGTAGAATGAGGTAAAATAATATAATTTATTTATTTATTTATTCATTTACGGTCGTTTGCTATTTATAAATGGTAAATACAAAAGCCAAAGTTAATCACTTTGACAATTAAAAGGTAATTAAAATTAAAGTAATATTACAAGAAAAGTAATATAATTTATTATATTACATGTCACGTAACGCCGTGAAAATTTAAGGTTGTTGCGTTGTGACTATGGGTCAGAATGCAGCATAGGATGTCCGTATTTAAAAGCTATGAATCTAAGGACTTTTCAGTGGACTCATTATAATACTTTGATGTCAGATTGTAACGAAAGCGATTAAATACTGCATGCGAATATTAGGTGTGGTACAACCAATGACTTCAAAAGATACACAATAGTATAAGGATACCTAAAATCCTTGTTTAGATAAAGTAAATAATATAATATAATGTGATTTATCTTTGAAATATTTTTGAGTTACTTTCACAAAAAAAAACGTCAAAGAAGAAACAGAAAAAGAATTTCTTGCAAACGATACGATCAAATGATAGAACTGGTATAATTTGTCGAAATCAACAATAACGAAACTGTAATGAACGAAAACAGTGCTAATTTAAAAAGATCACTTTAAAATTGTCATATAATAAACATACAAATAAAAAATCTACGATTTACCACAAATATGTGACTCAGAATTATGCAAAATTTCACCATCCCTAAAAATTCTACATACAAGTATTAGAAGCTTAAAACAAACTATTGAATCTAATATTACTCTTATACTCCCTTTCTTATCAATTAGATGTAATACTAGCAACAGAAACCTAGGCAGAGGAAAATTGTATTCTCTATCCCATATTCAGCTGCATGAGCAAGTTGTGCCGCCAGGTGGCATCAGGCCTCGTTAGCCTTTCGCTACGTTTGTGTTACCTGATATACATATATTATAATGTGGATAGGATTCCCACCTTTCTTCAATAATAACCGTACTTCAATAATCTCTATCAGAATCCACCTTTCTTCATAAGCCGTAATTACAAATAAAAAACTAGGGGCTTCGCCCCTGTGGCCTTCGTCCGTCAGACCCACCTGGGGGCTCCGCCCCCTGGACCCCCGCTCGCTTTGTCCCATTGTAACTAAATCATATTTGATATCAACGTGCGTGCATTAATTACTATTCAACATCGTCTACAATCATCATCACATATGATCCTTCATCATCCGACAAATAATCATTAATTGAAAATAATTGAAAATAAACGTTTTCAAAACTTCTCGTACCACAGGTTAGACCGAAGTATTCAAATTCGCACGCACACACGCACGCACGCACTTATTCACTCAGAGGTTACTTCTGTCAATTTGTTCGTGAGTTACCCCTACTTGATTCTAAGTGTTTTTTTTCCTTTTGTTATTTTTTTTTTGTTTTGTTTAGTTAATTTCGCATTTTTTCTTTTTTTTTTTTTTTTTTTTTTTTTTTTTTTTGTAGAAATTCGGGGATATCTCAACTTGTAAGCGGTCAATTAAAAAAAAAACCGCCAAGATTGTCCACGGCGCCTAACGGCGGAAAAGCTAACTACATCGCGTTTTAGTTTTGACTGTTTTTCTGCTTTCTCCTAATATGAATTACGTTATATTTATATTTAAATATTTAATACACAATGTTGTTTCTTATAATAAATGTGAAAAACGTAACTTCAAGTCGTTTCAATGAAAGTGTTATAAAGTCAGCATATTTACGTGAATTTTTTTAAACTTTGCAGCCAGCTGCCTGGTCTTTGGCATTTGTTAGATGAGCCGAAAACCTGTAGTACATATTTGAGTATACTTATCAGAGGATATGTATATATATATATATATATGAAATACAATAATTCATAATGTATAATAGAAGAGGTTATGCATGGGAGAGCGAGCGAATAATTTTCGAATCGTTAATTAGTTGACTAATTATAACATATTATTAATATAAACATATTCCTGCCCTATGTATGTAATTCTATCGAACGCCTAGAGGAAAATTTCATCTAGTCTTCCTTGATAGGCTTATTTAGCTCCTTGCTTGAATGCTATCTAGCTCTTGATTGGGTTATCTAGGTATTAACCCAGGATAGTTTTAGCTAGCGCCTTGATGAAAGAGTATCTGGTGACTATCTTTCTACTCTAGAAACTATCGTTTCTAAAGTAGCCATCCCACATAGTTCTGGCTAGCACCGAGATAATATGCGACCTAGCGCCCAGCTAGATTTGCTATGCTGGTAATAAGCCGTCCTCTTCCTACCAGGGCGCTAGCTATAACCTATGATTGCCTAGACAAATGTCCACCTGGGATGTGTAGATGGGGATTTCTAGAATAAAGAGACTAATTTCAATTTTCAAACACGTAAAATCCAGCAAGCGCCGCTCTGCGAAAAAGAAATAGAAAAGTATCAGGCACGTTTTTAGCCGTATTGCATATACATATTGTGACAGTCCGAGAACCACGACTACTGCTCGTAATTCACTGTCGGCGCCGCAATACCGACGACGATCAAGTTGTAACGAGATATTTATCTCGGGTCAGTCTCGGCTCTCACGTACCCCGAGCCAATTACGACAAATACATTTTGGATTACATTAGCTATAAATAATGATTTATTTGCGCGTTCGCGTACGTGAAGCGGCGACTTCGATATTTCACACCAGGATAGTCCGACCGTCACGCCAATTTGAGCTCTTCGAACCCGGCAGGCGCGTACGCTGAAATAACTGCGAAATTTTTTGCGCGAAATAAATTTATACTAGTTTTTTGTAATTGTTGTAAATTGTGTTTATTAAAGAGCGAGAGAGAAAAAAAAATAAACTGTCATAACACAAATGCAGTGCATACACTCAAAAAAAAAAAAAAAAAAAAAAAAATTAGATGACGCGAACCGTGAATTGGTTGAGGTATTCGTTTATGTTCGACTTTAATGGGTGCCGTCCCCCTCAGTTAGCTAAAACCTTAGTTGTTTGAAAAGCAATGATAGTTCGAAGATGAAACAATGATAGGTTGCATCATAAAACTTAGTTGGTTGAACAATTCATGTGAATTGCCCATTACGTCAAACTTATTCAATTTTTATCACTTTTATTTATATGTTTTGATTCATACGTACATATTAATTGTTCTCAAAACGTTTCCCTACATACATACATACGTTGTTGTTATTTTTGACCAAATGTGGTATTGTTTATGAGAGCAGTGATTAAAATTTCAGAAGAAAGTGAATTTATTGTTTAAGACTTGTAATACGTAATCAATTGCAAGAGAGCATTGACTGGACTTCTCTTTCCCTCTCATTGTTAGGAAGGCCTTTTTTCTATCCCGCACTTTCTCAGTTCGGAACGATCTTTGGTGGGCTTACCCGAAACTCCATCTTTTGCGACCACATGTATACCTCGCGTCCCCTTGTCCTCCATCGATTACATTACAGTGAAATTGAGCGAAATGCCTCATTGATATTTGAAGCGATTAGTGGCGATTAGGACTGTATCGTGAGTGTACACCGCTTATTGAAACTACCGGCATGGTCAAAATGAAGATTTCAGCGCTTCTGGCCGATTAGTCCCAGATTGATATCATTAAAGTGGACCATTTTCAAGGTGTGTGTGTGTGTGTGTGTGTGCGTGTAAATACATACGGTCAATTTACTTTTATCAAAGCAATATTGACAAAAGTCGAGACTAATAAGCGATTTGACAGGTCGGGCACACCGAGACTGAGAATCCCAAAATCATCGGTACTTACAGCGTATTCTTGCATGCGACTCGACAGCAGACGAGACACGTGCGACAGTGCCAATAGGTGCTGGCGAATACATGTAATTTTATGGTGATTGCGCAACAGTACGAGGTGATATTGTATTTATGTTGTGCAAATCATCTTGCCGCGACTAATCCGTTACACGAACCAATCAGCCTGGCAATCTCCGTCTATGACTGCAATAATAATAATAATAATTTCGCATCCCTCCCCTCACCATCATCTTCGGCACGGTTAAACAAAATGTTTTATTGGTGATCATAACCACATTGTAAAGCGTTAACGCGGAGTCGCGAACGTCGAGGAAAATACAGATCGTTGCCGACGGAGGTTAATCGATTCGATTCGATTCGGAGGTGTATCCAGATCGATGACGGATTTTTGCGCCACTAAACGTGCGTTTGTTGACGACGAATTATCCGCTGTTTTGCAAATATACGTTTCGCGGCCGGGTCACCGTCTTTATAAGCCGCATTCGAATGGGATTTGTGGATTGATAATCCGTTTTTTTGAAACGATTATTAGTACTTACTCTACGTGTCGAGGCATTTTTTAGCCGTAGACAATTTTACCGCACCTTTACAATAGATGCTGTAATGCTTGTTTCGTTCGATTCGTACAATTATTATTTTTCAACTTATACATTTGCATTCGAAATGATTTTAATGGTTTTGTTTATCAACTATAATTAATTAATCATTTCGATAATATAATCTGTATAATAATTAATGAATTATTTAGAAATGTGAAATATGTAAAAATATTCTCGAAATATTGTTACAGCCAAATGTTGACCGAAATCCATTGGAAGAAATGTTAGCGGCGAATCCTCCTGAACTTCCCAATGACGTTAACGGTACGACAGCGTCAGATAATCCGACGAACTCTGATGAAATGGCAAATGTGATGGAAAGGCTGATGGACGTCAACATTGAGAGTAAAACGACGGCGAAGGTGGAAACAACAAGTACATCGAGGCCGCTGACAATCGACGAAGACGATTTGGATTTGGATCTCGAAAGCGATGAGAATATCGACACGAGTGTAAGTATCTTTTTGGTGATTTTTAATCGATTCATTACGTACTGTTTATTATTCGTATCGTTTCGGCACGTTTTGTGAAGGTTTTCTTTTAAAATGTTGCGTGCTTAAATTGCATAAGACGTACTAACATTTTCTCTTTTTTTATTATTATTATTTTATAGTTCTAAGAATAACAAAACGTCAAGACTACGTACGATCTTGAATTTGACATTTGAAAATGCATGTAAAAATGGGCAATTCAAAATGGTAAAATTCAAAATAAATTTAGCGGATCGACTTAAGATGGAAATTGAGATCAATTATATAAATACATCATCCCTATTAGTTCATGTAATTTCAAGAGACAAATCACTAAAAGGGAAATTGTCAAAAATTAGTGAGTAACTTCAACGTTATACGTAACAAATTTCGTGGTAATTTGTCTGACTTTCTTTGCGTGTCGTGTAAACGTTATAAAAAGCGATTTTAGAAGCCCCGAAATGGTAAAAGTTTACAAAATGCAGTTTCCGAGGTAAGCAAAGAGCCCTGGTAGAAATTCCGTTCTTTTATTAGACATTTTTTATCTAAAAGAAAAGGCATTAAAACTAGGCAATTTTTAGATAAAAGTGTAAGACATTTTCGCTGAATTGTTAGACAGTTTTACTGTGCAATATTTGTGTAGCACGATTTCTACCTGCTTTTTAGCATGATACGAAAAGAAACGCATAGCATTGCACACCCCCCCCCCCCCCCCCTCAAGTACGAGTGATGAAAATTACATAATTACACTGCGCATTCACAACTTTGCTGTACTTTTTTGTTTGTCTCATGGTAGAAAGCACGCGTGTATGTTAGAAATGTCCAGTAGGAAATTATAATGCATTGAACTTCATTTATTGCCAGTTTAATTAAAAATTATCGTGACACACTCACCATAAACTGCTCATAAGAATATCGGGCATATAAATGTCTTTATTTGATATCACAATATCGTATTCTTCGCCGATATACACAACCGTATTTTCGCATTCTTCTTCATAAGTACTGTTACTGCTACTGGAAAAAGGCAATTTTCAGCCGTTGTTTATCCTTCTCTATTTATGGATGTTTCCTCGTGTATTTTTTTCGATAAACACATATTTGGAAATAAAAATAAACATAATGAAGTAAAATTGATAAATAAACGTAGCCACCTAGGAACAAAAAAAAAACAAAACTGAACTGTCGTTCTCTAAAGAGGGCACCATTGTTTTTCAGATCTTTATATCCTTTTGTATCTTTAGTATCTGGACTGAGTGTCACATTTAATATTGCATGTCATTATTAATTACACATATATAGTAGCATATACCATCTAATATTCCAATGCATTTTTGTTGGACAATTATTTGTTTTTGTACAGTTTTATTGGATATTTAATTATGTCCAATTTATGTACATTTTTACTGCACAACAATTACATAATTTTGTAAGAATTTTTTATTCAAGCTTTGTTGTGACTAGTTTTATATAATTTATATGCACATTTTTATTCTATCTATTTTTAGTGAAACATATTTTCCTATAATAGTCGGCTTTAATGCAACAAAAACGTTCTGAATTCCTACCAGGGAGTTAGTTTTGTATATTTCAAGAATACCCAACAATCAAAAGTTTGATTTTTTATATCCGTCAGAAAACCGATTAAGTTGAATTTGTTTGCGCCATTTTCATTATACATATTATTTTGAATTCCAAATGTTGAGATTATCTTCAAATTAGATTATTTCGAAAAACTGGCACTGTCATTTCATGAGTTCTATAAAAAAGAGTTGCCGAGATAAAGCCGTCAAAAAACATCTTTCATAATTTATATTTTTTTGTCGAATGAAGATAATATGGAGATGACAAAGCAGTTAATGTACCTTTAAGCGGAAGTGCAAATTTATCTAAATTTGAGACAATTTGTGTATTTTTGTATAATCGCACAATTTCATACGTTCTTATTATTTTCACAAATGGCTTTTGACTTTTGCATGCTGTCATGAGCAGGTGTCTTCGAGAAATAAGTAAGTTAACAATGAATAAACGAGTTGACTTTAGCATATCTGTATGTGGTGTAGTAAACAGTGCCTCGTCAACCAAGTAGCATTAAAACGCCATTACCGATTGTTACACGTCATAGAACGTACCGACCTAAGAATCCCTGCCGTGCTAATTGCAAACGTACGTATAAAATAAATGATTAACCCTCCTGCACACAAATCTGAGCGTATCCGTCCAAATTAAATTGTTTACGTACTCACATGGAAGAGTTATCTCGTCCAAATAATTTTGTTCAACACTTTAATTAGTTAACTTTAAAAATTAAGAGGGCATTAAAGTTTAAGGACTAGAAATTGTTCTAAAAATGATCTGAAATCCAAATTTTGATTAAACGTTCATAATAATTTATGCATTCAAAAAATTTTAAATTTAACGATAAGAAAAACTAGAGTGTTTGGAACCCACTTATTTAGGGAAAGCTCGTACGCAGTTTAGTTCCTAAACTTCTGAAACATTAGATTTGAAAAATCCTAGACAATGATTGAAGTTTGATGGTTAATTAAGTGACCAGAAGTAAGCGCCCCAATAGGTGATTGATCATGTCTCATTTACTAGATACTTTGACACACGTCTGAAAACACGAAATTATTGAACAAGGAACACAGATATTTTTCGAAAGTTCTATTGTGTCCAGAGTCTATCCCGCGGTTAAGTGGACGAGTTTTACAAGCCACTTTTTTCCACTAATCTCGGCTTTAAATACAGATCAATCTAGATGAGTCTATGCATGTACATATTGAACCTGCAAATATCGTATTTCTATATTCAATCTTGCTAAAGTAGAGATTATTGTTATGCATAATAAAAAAGTACATTTCTATTTTACTTGAAGGATGAAAATAGTCAACTTCAAAAGCATAAACATTTTTCATTAATTTTGTTATAATGAATGCAACCGAAAAAAATCGTTAATTGTATGAAATCTTGCAAATAAATATAAGGTATTCCACACTACATCGAACAGTTAAAAGTCCGATCCTCCCTAATATTTGCAAAATGTTTATACCATATCAGACTCAACGAAAGGTTCAAACAGGATTTTGAAAGTTTTTTTAAATAAAACATTTCAAAAATCGTAAAATGTTGCAAATGGCTGTTTGAAAATATGCGATTTATATTAGTGCATAAAATACCTGTTTTTAGTAAACTTTGAATTCAATTTTTTTTTTAAATGTTTGGAAATGCAAAAGTAAACGACAATCATTTCTGTTGTTCAAGTATATCACTCTCGAAGTATCTAAAATTTTGATAGAGTATAGAGTAATTTTTCAGGATGAGCAGATGGGTTTTAAGGCTATGCTTAATTATATGTTTTTCTTTTTCTAACAATTGCATACTTCTTACATATTTACATCATACAATAAAGCATAGCCTGATCTCTGCCCATTCTGAAAGAAATCGGGCATTTTATGGTATGGTCGAGCATTTGACCGTTTGATTTGGTACAGAATGCATTGTACATAGTTTATAAAAATATAAACATTTGTCTGTAATTTTGGAAAGTTCAAAAACTAATGACGTAATAAATTGGTAGGCCTTTTCTTCCTAATGTTCAACTTAACTACTGCTCTTTAATAAGTACTTAACTAGTGTTAATTCGATTTATTAATTACTTTAACAGTTAAAAGAAATATACCAGCACAAAGATTTTCAGAATATTCTGTGATTATTTCAAATATGAAATCTTTATCAAAAAATGGTTTTGTTAATTTTATTGCAGACCACTTATTTAATACCCTTGTAGAAAATTTAACGTGGCCTTTCTTTGGCCACGGCTCCAGAAGCCTGACGCTCGCAAGGCCATGTCAATTTTTTAACAGGTGCATAGACACGGAACTTTTGTGGAAAATTAAATCAATGTATCTGCAAATTTTCAAATTCACTGTTGTCAATTATTATCGGAACTTTATTGCCTCGGTTTATTTATTTTTTATGTATTAGATATTTGATAAATTTATAAAATGTAAAGGTTACACAGAGAATTTTGTAATAAAATATTGATATCATTTATTATTATTACTTGGAATATTATGCCGAGAGAGATGAAAAAATCAAGAAAGTGATAAAAATAGGTGGGGGAAGTAGCTATATGGATTGTACAATTAGTCGACGGCTAATGCTCTTAAATACAGACGTGAGTAACTCTAGAAGGGTATAGAATTACCAAAACAGACTCCGAGCAGCCTACAGAGTCCGGTACATAACGTGCGTACCTTACACGGCATAATAGTAGACGTGAGTAGACGGGTATCGTTACTGCGCGTGTATATATACGATTCGTCTGTTTTTTTTTGTTTTTTTGTTTTTTTTTTGTTGTTGTTTACGTAGTAGCTAATGAAATTTTCTGCAATCACACAAAAGCAATAGCGAATATGTTAGGAAAATGCGTTCCTAATAAATGTTTATGTTAATGTGACTGTATTTAAAAATATACAAATGCAGTATTCGCAACATTCATCAAGAATATTAAAGAAATTATTTGCAATCATTCTGTATGTTTAGAATGGTTCATCCAAACATTAAACGATGTGCCATATGCATAATGAATTTAAATTTAACGCCTGTAGATTTCATGATACTTGTAATATACGGAAAATGACCGTATTCAGAAACTTGCTTCCCCCGAATTTTGTAATTATTCAACATAAACTCACTTTATTGTATTCTCTTTCAATGCCCCTCCCGCTTCCCCAGCTCACTTTGAAAATGTAGACTCTGATGCTAAATTCAAAATCAGCCACCCTGCAAACCCCCGAGTAACAATCAGTTGCTCTCAAATTCTTGTACGTAATATGCACACTAATGTTTTCCGTCTAACTAAGTGAATCACAGAGAAAATATATAGTTATATACATATATGTACATATATATTGCGATTAATGACGGAATATTTTTTTTTTTTTTTAAATTATCCGAGTAGTTTCCTCAAAAAAATAAACAAAGAAACAAAATGTATCAAAAAATTAAAAATTGACCGAGGGAATACAATACTTGCCTGTCTTGCGTCAGGTGAAGTAGAAACGTCATTATTTCAAGATACTAAAATGATTCGATGAACTTATTCACCCTCCGTGTACTTCTCGAAAACATTGTTTATTAAATAAAAGAAAAGTATCGGATAAATCTCCCTGAATGTTGACAGGAAACGGACGCAAAAACATGAGTATTGTACACTGAGATTCGAGGAGGCATGGTAAAGCCGGGATAACTGATTTCGAAAAGTTCGCCAAGAATCAAGCTTGTTATGGCAACACGGTTGTAAACAAAATGCAGCGTGACTGTCGCGGGGTAAACAGGCTCAGTGGTTCTTGAGGTGCTTGAGAAAGCTCGAGCTTATTCCCAGATGCAGCTTATTCATTGCCACAAGTTCAGTTTGCAATGAATTGCACCTTTCACTAAAGCTTGACTTTGTGTATCCTTTGTCTTGCGATCTATGGTATTTTTTATTTTTATTCTTGGCGTGAAAACCCGAAATATTGAGGCTTTAACGCAGTAGGAAATAAATTGTAGAAATGCCATAAATGTAATGTGAAAACTTTAGAGAGAATGAAGTAATCACGTGACACCAGTTTTTTTTTTAACTGTAGAACTGATTTTTAAAGAAATACTTCATACGTTAAAAAGAACGCAGGCGACGTGGAAGAGGGGTTGACGCACGATAAACAAAGAATAATTTAATTTTTCTCGACCTACATTTATATATAGTCTAAAGAAACGTCGTATTCATGGAAACATTTGTCTGTCTTTGCAGGATGTAAATTTGGATGAAGATCTTCTGGACGATTGATCAAACGGAACGATGCAAAATATTGAACTAGGAGTCAACTTGCCGCCACAGTCATTCCTCTCACGACCGCCGTAAACACACAGAAAGGCTTCTTACAAGAAGAATATTGAAAGATTATGTAAATTACGGGGCATTGATTCTAGAAAATCAAGTCGAGCGTGCGCTTGAAATGCTTTCACTCCGACGTGTATCTTTTTTTTATAAACCAGAGTGAAAATATTTGCACCCCTTTATTTTCTAGATTCGCCGTGCCACCGCGTCGTACAGTAGAATTGTACGCGCGTTTGTCATTGCGCAATTATACATTACCTATTAAAGTACATTGTTAATATAATAAATATGGGAGTGCCGCGAGAGAATTCACGGCCTCTTTATTGTACGTTTGTATTTTCCTTACACTCTTTATCCATGTTTTGATGCTTCTTTTTCATGTTCGTTCGAATAATTGAGTTTTGTTAGTCGGTATTTGTATGAAGTTTTGTATATTATATATGTATGATACTGAAATGTACGTTAAATAATGAAAATAATTATTATTAGAATGTACGGAAGAGTAATGCTACTTATTTCGGTTTTGTTTAAAAACTATTTTTTTACATTTATCTTGGAAATGATAAGTGATTAGAAAATGTGAATAACGTGTCCTACGCAACGCAGGTAATTAATCGTCAATTACTGTTTTCACACCCACATAATGAAGTTATCAATTTTTTTTTTTTTTTTTTTTTTTTGTAATATATAAAAAAAAAAAGAAAATTGAATGCAAAAATCCATATATTTTATCAATTTTACGGAATTCCTACCGGTTTCTCCACTTTCCTATTAGCATTTTGAAATAATGCTTTGCAATTCTTTTCGCAATTTTTACACGTACTATCCGACCGGGAAAAGATCTTTGCTTCGGACCGAGAGTGGAGCGTGGCCGTAAACGTCACTCGGTACGCGCCCCGTGCTCGGTGATTTAGTTCGGTAAACCAAGTTTTAAAGTGTTTGGTACACAATGGGACTATCGTGTCACGTACTGCGCATATGCGTACTGCAGCAGCACTCGATCCGCTTTGACAGTGCATTTAGTATTTGACCGCATTAACCTTTTGTCAAATAATTCAACCATTCGTTCCGCATCGATTCCTTGCATTAAGAAGAAATGAGAGAAACAACGAAGGATCACGTCAGATCAATGATGTTAGTTTTATAAAAATAAAAAAAAAATAAACACATACATCAACGTTGACACATAGAATTTGAAATTTGTTGAACGAAATTCATTGCATTTAAAGGTGAAATGCCGCAATTCTTAATATGGACCAGTATACGTAAGCAGCAGTTGTGGAATTTGTAAAAAGTGTCATACATAACATATATGGAGTGATGGCAACAATAAAAAATATCGTTAAAATCTAGTTAAAAATTGACGGAAATTAAAGAAAGTAAAAAGGATTGTTTAACAAATTTGATAGAATTAGATTAGATTAGAAACAAAGTTGTGGTACAAGTTAAAAATGTATGTATATTAGACTGTCTCAAAAAAAAACTTTTTTTTTTTCTTCTTCCCACCTCACGAGCTCATAGTAAGTATATTTAGATTGAATGTCGAGAAAGCTGCACCCTGTGCGATTTTTTTTAGAGGTTGCGCAAAGCACTTTTTTTTTCCCATTTGATTAACATGTAAAGCATC
>JAPYZR010009406.1:0-10987 GCA_030522945.1 Trichopria nigra | reverse complement strand
TGTAAGATTGTATGGAATACCATACGAAAGCTAACATATTTATATGGATTTGGGTACCATCTTAAATTGTACAAAGGATATAGTACATGGTCACTACTAACATAATGATGGTATCATGTAACATATTTTTTTTTACCATCAATTCTTTACAATCTATTTCTCTCCGTGTGGAAACATTGCAATCCCAGTAAAAATTGAAAAAAGATCTTTCTAATTTTGATCTTCCAGTCAGCGTCTTTTATCCCTTTGGTGATCAAGTTGGCTTCTTTCTTCAGCTGATTCACCAAACACCATTCGTTGATGCACCAGATGGTTTTGCAATGCCCTAATTAACGGTTAGCAATGGCAGATCCTTGTTGTCGACATTTCGCAAGTACTGCGGTTTGCCTGATCAGGATCAGGTAAAATTCCAACACTCCGTCACGTCAATCCCTAACCAAAACACTAGTTTTACCAAACTGATTAACTTTCAGACATTAACATTTGTCCCCCCTCTACCTGAATATATCATTGTCCATGGTCTTGCCAAGTCCAGAACTAAGCCCGAATTAACCAAAAAGATAAACAATTCGTTAATCAGGAAGAGGAACAATGAAGATTACCCGCACAAATTATTCGAACGATCCAATTTCCATTTTGACACGCTGAAAGTTTTGGAAATCCGCAAAGTCTAATCGTAAACAGAAAACACGTGCGGTGAATGGAAATTCACAGTGGGGATGGTTCGAAGTTCCACGCTTATCCCTCCCCGTTACCCGTCGGACTTTAGAGGGGAGTTGACCATACGAGCAGCCAGAACCTACTCCATCTTGCGTTGCGCATACGGTCGCACGAGGTCACCAGCTGCCGGTCCACGGCAGCATCCCCCGTGTCTGGCGCCATCTTCACCGCACCCCATGAACCCGACGACGAGGGGTTGATCATCCCGTGGTCGGAACCGACGGGCGCAGGCCACTACGAGCAAATAGACGCGACGCATCGTGGTCGTCATTCTTCCGGGAATCTGGTTGTTTCTTTTTTTTTTGGTTCGCGCGCAACGACGTATCGCGTCGTTGGTTGCGATAACGAACATACCTCTCTATACCACCCCCTCGACCCACCGACACCGGTGGTCGGCCCGCGCCGGAAGCGTGGCTGCCAAAAGCGGGCGGATCGTGTCGTGCCGGCGGGTCGAAGTGGCACTTTGTCCTTTTAATCGTCGCGTCGTCGCGCGCGCGGCCAATAAAATGGCCGTGATTGGAGGAGCGTGTTCGCGGTCGGTTGTGGTCGTGGCGTAAATGAGATCAACACCCGCAAGCGGTGGTGTCTTGCGCATGGGGTCGCGCGGGTGCGCCGTAACGATCCCCGTAATCGAAGATCGGCAAGGCGTCGCGCGGCGGGCCGATGGTAAGATGGAATTGGCACGCTTCGAGCTGGTGCGCAAAAAAATTGGATAGTCGCCTCCCGTCCCTCGCGCCCTTCCGGCAGAATGTCACGAGATAAATTCGCCGCTTCGCAGATTGGCTTCTGGTGAGTCGGTATATATATATACATATATATCTACATGTATGTATAAACATATATATTGTCAGATTTGTACCCGTTTACCGGATTGGTCTTTCCACGGCGACGACGTCGACGGGTACACGAGAGTAATGCTCGGGTAATTGAATCAGACGAGGGTGCGGGATTTCTGTTTTCCAACTTCCTTTCATGTACCTCGTTTCATGGCCTTCGTCACGATTTAATGTTGAACTTGAAATTGATGCTCGTGTCACGTTACAATTGTCTTGTATACTTTCGTCCCAAGGATTCCTTGTTGTCTCGGTAAACGCTTGACCATTTGTGATTGGTGCAACGACAGTGTCATTGATAACGAATGTAAACAACACTTTCAAAAAGTTTCTGTTGATCTTTAGCAAACTCGTTCTCGTGTTGAACCGTCGCGCGTGTGCTAATTGAATTTAACCGATGTCTGGTTTCCAGTGTTGATGCTTATTTTATGTTTCTATTGTGAAGTTTTCATTACGCGTACGAGAAGTGTGTGATGACGTCTGATTCTACGTCATTCACATTTATGCAACTTTTTTGTGCTTTGTTGAAGTGTCATAGTGTCGAAATAAAAAGATTAATGTTTGGTTAAACATTACGTGCATAGAATCGTGTTCATCATGCATATGTGTCCATGCATGTTGACGTTTATGCTTGATGGTTTAATGAAACGTTTGAAACACGTAAAGTGAAGTTTTGAAATTTAGCATAAATTTTTTGGAGTTTAGCATGAAGTGAAGTTATGACATTAGGCGTTAAGTGACGTTTTAAATTACTTTCCTACCGAAACAAAATATCAGTCCGTCTTATAAGGTAAATATTTATTCGAAGCACGTGTAGTTCAATTTGCACTGACGTAAAGTGAATTCTCGTGCCAAGAACTTCGACGTGGGCCAAACGTCCACTACCTCAACTTAATTTTTAAATGTATACACGTTTCAATGTGTAAACATGTATTAAATTGCAATTAATTGCGACTACGACTTTACAAACATGTACCCATTAGTGTAGGAAGAGTGCGGGAATAAAAATAACTCGACTGAAATCATTTTAAAAAAATTAAATGTCAATCTTATTCTACGATAATTAAAGAAACAATTTTTAAGACAATGTTATCAAAACAAACTTTTTCAAACAAATATAAATATGATTTTTTAGAGGAGGGGGTAAAACGGTCCAAAATTAAAAAATAATATCGCAAGGAGAAGCCGTAAACGCAGTAGGTCTTATCGGCTTTTAAGCAAGTGCGGCATATCAGGTTGAAAGTCGGCTATATCTTATTCGCCATCTTTACCTGTTGCATTTAAATAAACTCCTATCATGAGAGGGGAAACACCTTCGGAGGCACGCGAACAATATTATACAGTTCGGCATTTTACACTTAGCTTTTATTAACATTTTCCTTTTTGATTTCAACGATTGTTTTCTTTTTTTTTTCTTTTTCAAAAAAGAAGCAGTGATTTCAAAGGAAAATTTTGAAAATTAAAAGATTAAAACATTAATATTTGATTTCAAATGTACGAATAAAGTGGCACAATTTTAGTCTGAAGTTACTTTTAATGCACCCCTCAAGGGGGGGCCTAATGTACTCAATTGGTAAGGTAGTAATCTAGATTGAAAAAAACAAGATTCAAGTCATTAATATTTTTTTTTTTAATGTCAATTCTCTTGATGTTTTTGTACACATTACATACGATCTTTTAAAACAAAATCTTAACGAATTGTTTTACGAATTGAATGTGGAATGTGGGAAATACGTAAAAATAATGCGTTCCAAGAATGCTTTCAAACGATTTCGTTGGCCGTTTTTGAAACCATATTACACGTACTTTACATTATTCTAAATTACATACGTATATATTGTACAGTCCAAAAATTTATAATACAGAATGGAAATAAACAATTCGAGTTGTTTATCTATACTTGTTCAATACTCAATAAATTAATAAATTATTTTGTTGAAAATCGGGAATATCTCGACTTCTAATTGGTCAATTTAATGAAACCGATAACTATCATATTCAGTATTCTTTTCCGCGAATGTTAACTCATTTGTCAAATTTTATATTATTAAGTTAAAAAAGATACACGTGTTTGAAGTTTTTCGTTATAATGCTTCGGAGATTAGCCCCACTATTTTAGTATGCCCATTTTTTTTATATTATTTTGAGGATCGAATATGTTATGTACCCATCCAATGCCGAAACTTAAATTAAAAAAATATTTGAATCAATATTAATTTACACTTTTCTTATTTCGAGGTTAGGTCAAAAAGAGATTGAAACGTTTTTTCAAAATTTGGGCTTTGGAACGGTGATTCTTCATAACACATACAATCCTTAAAAAAATATCGATGAAATTGGTTCAAAATTAAACGAGAATTAGCAGAAATAAATTATTTTCTCTTGCCACCACCAAAAATAATTTATTTCGGATAATTCTCGTTTGATTGTGAACCAATTTCATCGATATTTTTTTTAGAATTGTATATATTATGTAGAATCACCCTTCCAAAGCCCGAATTTTGAAAAAATGTTTCAATCCTTATTTATTTATACCTTTCCTGATTTGAGGTTAGGTCGGTAACTGCTCTACTTTAGAAACACCTTAAGGGGGTTCTTAAGTAGAACAGTTACCGACCTAATTTCGAAATACGAAAAATGTAAATTATAAATGATTGAAACGTTTTTTCAATATTTCGGCTTTGGAAGGGTGATTTGATATGACATATAAGGCTCCTCAACAAAATTCCACTAAAAATAATGAAAAATTCAGTGAAAATTTTTGGAAATATATTATTTTTCCATACCTACCTTAAAAATAATTTGTTTCCAAAAGTTCTCTTTTAATTTTGAATGATTTCTGCTGGAATTTTTTTAGTGATTGTATATGTTATGTAGAATCACCCTTCCAGAGCCCAAGTTAAAAAAAAAAAAGATTCAATAATTTGTTATTTATACTTGTATTATTGCAAAGCTTAGTCGGTAACTGTTCTACTTTAGAACCCTCTTAAGGTGGAAGGGTGATTCTACATAACATATACAATCCTTAAAGAAATTTCGATGAAATTGGTTCAAAATTAAACGAGAATTATCCGAAATACATTTTTTTTTGTTGCTGGTAAGAGAACATAATTTATTTCGGATTTTCCTCTTTTAATTGGGAATCAATGTCATAGATATTTTGTTGTGGATTGTATATGATGTGTAGAATCACCCTTCCAAAGCCCGAATTTTGAAAAAATGTTTCAATCCTTATGTATTTATACTTTTCCTGGTTTGAGGTTAGGTCGGTAACTGCTCTACTTTAGAACCACCTTAACGGGTCCCAATGGGGTCGGTCGGTAAGGTAGACGCGTATTTCGAAAAATCGAAATATACAATCTTAAGCAATTTCGAAAGTGTTAAATTTGCTATTATGTACAATACGTAATATATTACTAAAAAATCTAATATTCTAAAGTCGCTTTAAAAATTTTCTAAAAATTCTATTTTTCAATTTCGTTTTTTCGAAATATATCGTATACCTTATCTACTGAGCACGATTTTTGTTTGTCGGGACCCATTAATGTGCATTTTTCATTTTAAATTTTGCTCAATTTCTCTCTTAAAATACAGTAAATGTCATAATAATTAATTGCAAAAGTAACAATATCATTTATGACATTCAAATAAATTAAATTCCAATAAAATATATTTTTTTTCAATTACTCAACATTATTTTCGTTTGAAAAACTTTCTCTGATAAAAACATACGATGCATCATAGAAACACCAGTGTCGTTTTTGTCCGTTTTTCTTGGAATTAGAATAGCCGATTTCCTGATCATGTTTTATCACATATTTTACCCAGGGTTAATTAATGGTATATGAGAGAAATTCACATTTCCTACACTGTTTTTGTTATGGCGAAAATTGCATTTTCCGCACTTGTAAAGAAATGTACTATTACTTACCATAATTGACAAGATTTTGCCAAAATCTTCGTTTCACTTCTAACCCACCTCATATCACAGGGTGTTCCGTAAGTCACGTGATACATTTCTCGTTTGAATTGCACGTCAAACTTCACGCACAGTAATAATAGTCATTTCCAAAATTTGATTTAATGCTTGGTATACATCGATTGGCGTTCATAATAGACAGATTGCAACCGGAAGTCGCGCCTGCGGAAGTATCAACACATAACCTCACACCGCGACGACTGTCCCGCGCTGTAATTGGTCGGCGCCAAATACTCGCTAATCAAATTCTATACGCTTTGAATGAAATTTGAGGTAGAATAACGCGATAAATCTTTCCAGCGTATTTTGACTCTGTGTGTTTATTAACCTATGATATTCCATGTAGCATAAAAAAAAAAAAACAATTAACAATGATAAAAGTGAAAGATATAAAAACGAGAGGCGACAAATAATGTTAGTTAACAATGTAATTAACAATAATATGTTCGACTGTATTACGTGATAGTATACACTTCACGCCGGGCGCGGTAAAATTTGTAAAGGCACGAATTTACATGATATTGCAATAATCAATGAATATCACACAAAGCGTGTCGCATTTCCACAAAACTGATAACTACGGTATTGTTAAGCGAGCGGTACGCGTAACGGTCGCGTAATTGAATCAGAGGGTTGGAGATTTGTGTTTCAATCTTGCTTTCAATGCTGTTTTAATTGCTGTTGCTGCAAATTTATTTCATTGTGTACCTTGCACTGCATTCAGACTGCGCTATTGAATATGCATTTTGACAAAACATATATTTGGAGCGTTCTTTTAGCGAATGGCGTTATTTATTACACGCATTTGCATTATCGCTTACATTTCTCAATTTAATCGCATACAAAATTACGTATTCGCGATAAATGAGTTAATCTTGCACGAGAGTTTATTTTCCCAAGTTATACATTTCACACGCATACAATATAAATGTACGTGCTCGAATTGAGAATTCGAGGCTCGTATTGTTTTAGAATTTTGCATCCTTTAAAATTCTCCGCCGGTTCAATCCATAATTTAATACAATGCAAACCTTTCTTATGCGTTTCTTGTTGATGTATACAACAAAAACAATGCTTACTTTCATATACAGGGTGTCTCAAGAATCATTAAAATATTTCTTGTTTGCATTATATCGTATAGAAGTTTCAAACATAGTAGACTTTTAATGTCGTGTATTCTAAGGCAGCCGCAATTAGAACGCTTAAAAGCAACACCCCTGCTGGTGCACCTGTGGCGAGGGCCAATAACCGGACACCGTAATAATTGGCACCCCTATATCAAATATTTTAATACTTCAAATGCAAGTGTAATCTATTGGAATTCAACGATTCGGATAAAATTTCAGTAATGGTTCACCTTATATGTACGTGAAAAATTTATTATTTAAATAAATATATTTTTAGCCTATATTAATTGTTCTCTGTTTTTTTTAGTTTTTTCTTTTTAATTTTTTGTTGAATACTTTTAAAGGAATCGCAATCACAATCCGCGATGACAGAAATAGACTGATAAATAAAATCTATTATATTTCAGCACTTGGTGAATAGACTTATGGAAGGTCAACTGCACTTCGTACAAAACTGTCATAGGCGATTAGAGATTACCATGCCTCTATAGAAACGAGTTAAAATCTCCCATTTCTCCCGATCTGATTTACCCCCCCCCCTGAGGCCGTCATGTTCATCGCTGGGGCCCCCTTTCCCCCCCTTTTTTTTTTTTTTTTTTCGTTACAATGTTGCACTTATCAGAATCTATGTCTGGCGATTAATTCACTACTTCCAGCCATGGCTTATTTCGTGGCTTTTCGAAGACATTATTATAGAAATATAAATGGTTCGTGTATGATCGTTATAAAGTAAACCCATGAAATATTGCCAACGTGAAAAATGTGCAATTTTAATTATTTACCGTTCATATTTAATAAATTTGCGTTTCATTAAATGTGAAATTAGATTACTTTCTTCAACTTTTTATTACACAATTATTTTATTTTAATTAATGATTTAACATATACATGTTTTAATTTTATCATTTCTATTTTTATAGTTATTCATATAATTGATGATAAATAAAACACATGGAAATAATACACTATAAAATTTTCCAAAGTTATCACACCTTGTTTTCCATTTTGGAAAAGGTATTTTATTTTTCATTTTAACAAAGGTAAATTGTTTTCCCTTCTGGGAAGATAATTCTTTATTCTTTTTCGATAGATTAGTCTGTTTTGAAATTGTTTATTAATTTTTTAAAACGGTAATTTTTTTAAAAGATAATTCATTTTCTACTTTGAAAATTGTAATTTATTTCAGTCGTTGAAAAAGTTTATTGGTTTCCTGGTTCGCAATTCAGTTTTTTTTTTTTTTAGAAAAAGACATTTATTTATAATTTTGTTCGAGTAAGGTAATGCATTTTCCATTTTGGAAAATGTAATTCATTTTTCATTTCGAAAAGGAAATTGGAAACCTTTTCTTTTTATTTGGAAAGTAATTTATTTTGTTCTTATTTCATAGGTGAATCATTTACTTCTTTGAAAAAAGTTATACCTTTTTCAAAAGGCAATTCGTTTTCCATTTGGGAAAAGGTAATTTGTTTCTCGTGTTGAAAAATGTTCTTAGTTTTCTGGTTTATAATATACAATATTGATTGATTTTTCTTTTTATACAATGTCATTTGGAATAGGTAAATTATTTGACTTCACTAGAAAAGTTATAATTTTTTTGTTATTTTCCATTTTCGAAGTAATCATTCATTTCTTTTATGGAAAAGTCAATTTTGTTTGTTAGATTTCAATACTTGATTTTTCTTGTTACAAAACGTAATTCATTCGCTCGTCTGGAAAAGATGATTCTTTGCGCTTTTCTTAATTGTCTCGTTTTCAATAGTTGATTAATTTTTCATTTTATACAACTTAACTCTTTTGTTTATTTTTTAAATTGGTATATGTGAATCATTTATCTTTTTAGAAAAAATCATTGATTCTTTTTCCATTTTGGAAATGGTCATTCCTTTGTCTTTTTGGAAAAGTCAACTTTGTTTATTGGATTTCAATACTCGATTGTTATAAAACGTAATTCATTGTCTCTTTTGGAAAAGGTAAAACCATTTGTCCTTTTGGAAAGGCTTCATTTTTTTCAAGAGGTAATTCGTTGTACATTTTGGAAATGGACATTCGTTTCCTTTCACAAATGTAATTCATCAGTTTTAATGAAACATTACGGAATATTATTGAATCCTAGTTGTAAATATACCATAATATTTTTATGACGAATCGCTCAAATGTTTTCCACCCACCCTTACAATTACACGTCAATTGAAACCGCATACAATGAGAGAAAAATTCAGTAAATTCAACTAAATATTTAGTTAAGTTGAAACCAACTACTCAATATTTCGTTAATATGACTTCCATGCAGTTTACTTGACCCATATTCTGTTGTAATAACTACAATTTACTTGATTATACTAAATATGTCTTTGATTTAAACGATTTGGAATTTGCATACGCCTAACCTAATGTTTAGTTGAATTTATCGAATTTTTCGCTCAGGGTTTATATCGTTAAACGGGATTCATATAAATGAAAATCTGCAGTTTCTTCTCAGTGTAATCGAGTAAATCTCAACTGCATTGCTGCCTTGTTATACAAGTACGCTGAAAACTATACAACAGGAAAGTTTGCCAGCGGGATATTCACCGAAGCGCGGCAATTAATTTTTATTCTTATAGCTTAAAAATGGCGCACCCTCAATATTGGAGAAGCTTATCCTAAGGGATACTGACAAGTGCTTGGAGAAAAATCTTCCAGCCCCTGGCAAACTTCCGAGGGGACAACGCGATCAATTCTATGAATATCATAACGGCTTATATGCCGTATTGTAACATTCTATTTCAACGCGTTTCTAAAATTAAATCGTCCTAAAAAAAAATAAGCAGCTACCACGTGAGAATTTGCGGTATTATTAATGTCACTTTTGTGTTTGAAATTTTACAATTAAATAACCAAAGTAACCTGATCAAAATTAATATTTACGATAAATATAAAATAGTCCCGAATGAAAGGCACATTAAAAAAGACAATTAATCAATGGAAAAGTAAATAAAAAAAAAAAAAAAAAAATGCTAATGAAAACAAATGCACATTGACATTGGCAAAAATGATTTGCGTAAATAGATTATTTACGAGGAGTCGGGATTCGAGGATTATAAAAGGATATTCGATATCTTTCGTGGTCATGAATTTTCATTAGTAATTCTTAAATCCCATGAGTGATCGATCGAGATTAATGTTTTGACGTTATCAATAAAACTCGGCCCACGTCGAATTATATATTTTCAAAATCCCCACGAGACAATTTCTGTTCTTTGACGTTTCATGTTCTGGGGATGATTTACGATGACTGTTTTTGCATAACCATAAAACAAATACTGTTTCACGCAAATATTCGCGCTGACGATTATAAGGGAAAAAAGTTCTGACAATGCTTTCATGGCGGTGCAACGAAAACGTCTTGGAATTCCGACAAAGCGTGTGATGCTTCCAATTTAAATGACTAAAGGAGTAGGTTGAAAAATTCCTTAAAGTCTTCTTTTGAACCCCGGAACGGCCGCAATTTCCACTTTCTCCTCGTCAGGGAGGGTTCAAAAGGCCGATCGATCGAAACTTTTGAGATTTAAATGAGGCTTTAAATTTCGACTTGGATGATATTTACTGCGTGGGTAGCAACTTCCACTGAAATGAATTGTTAATAAGGTTCCGCGGAAACTTCTGAAATGAATTTCGCTGGCATTGTCCCGTAGTTTATTAGCTGTTTCCTTCGTATAAACTAAGCAGATATTCTCTGTTCCCATATTAACATACGCGTCGTAATATTGCATATATATATATGTATGTTTGTATATATGTGAGTTCTTACTTGTATATTTTATTGCCATTTTTTTTACAAATTAACAAAATATTTCATTCATTTATTTTTTTTTTATAATTTTAGCATTTGGTTTATCTCAGTTTATTGATTAAATCAATTAAACTTCATTTGATTAACCAATTTTACAGTTAAGATTATTGTAATCTCTCCTGCCATTAACTCATTAAGGACCAGGAGGACGCAAAATGTACCACAACTTTGCAGCTCTCACTTTGTATAAAAAAAAAAGTTAAAAACTTTTTCAAAAACCATTTCCGACGTAAAAATGATCCCTCTTTCAGATTCCGAATCACAAATTTGGTTATTGTTCACTCAAAAAAAGTTACGGCACATTTTATGAAAGAAAACGCGATTTTTGTAGAAAGAAACCATTTTTAATCGCCATTATCACATGAAAACCGAGTGCAATTTGCCACAATACCCCAACATATCGCGTCCTCGAATCGTCAGCTATCAAAATCCATGGTTACACATTGCGAAATTCAAAATGGCGGATGTCAAAATGGCGCCCAAGCGTCAAAAAAGA
>JAPYZR010009404.1:0-11072 GCA_030522945.1 Trichopria nigra | reverse complement strand
GAGTCATAAATAGAGAGTATAGAGGATAAAGAGTCTTAATGTAGACGCAATAGTTCTGTAAGTAGTCGCAAAGCAGGATCAAAATTTCGACTCGGGCAGTTACCACTTCTGCCACTAAAATTTCTCGTTCTCGTTCACAGCTTAACGCCATTATTATTTACATCCTCCGAACGAGTTTAATTTCTCGACGTTATTATCGAATGTAAATTTTCAAAGTTGTAATTCTTTTAATCAAATTGGAAAATTACATTTTCTTCACTGAATAGGGAATTTGGGTTGCTCAAGAACGTATTTTTTTAACCATATATTATTTAATAATTGGTTAATCATATTTAAACATATTTGGGAACTTCATTTTTACATTAGTCCGGGATTTAACCTTTTTCCTTTTTTTTTCTCTGTCTAAAAACGACTGAATAATAAACAATTATTCACTGAAGTATTATATTGCATAATCTATATTGTGTTGCTCGATGAAGAGACTTAATTTGAAATAGGGAAATAAGTCATGATAAGGATTAGTCATAAATATGCAAATTATTTGCAGTGCAAATGAAGTTCGCAGATTTAGGTAAATGCATAATCGTCTAGAAGATTACTATTGGCAACAAAATATTATACGGAATTCGTTAAACCGGATCCACGTTATCATGCAAAGTAATTCAAATCTCCTTCTAGCGCTGATTATTTATCAGTTAAAATCGTGAATAACCTATAACCATTAAGGTTTTAATACACGGAAACCGTAGCAGAATGACCAAACATACATCTCCAATGCGATTAAAGAACATGTGAATCGTTAACTATACTGATAGAGTTTACGGGGAAATTCGTATATATTTTTGAAACTTCAGTTTAATACACAATATTTTTAGATATATTGGTTTCTTAAAATAAATTAATTGACTTCTTAAATAACAATAAAAATTAATTTTATATGCCTTGTTTAGGATCCTGAATTCTCATAAACGATTGGATACATGAATGATTGAGAAATCAAGATTCAAGGTCCTACTTTGAATACTTATTAAGCTTTATTCATTTTCAAAAATTAACCTTCAAGATTTTTAATGAATGATTTAAAAGATAGAAATTGCACAGATTTCCTTTTTTTGTTTTAGTTTGCACAAATTTTCCAAACTGCTCACTACGTGCGAAAACCAATGTGGGAGTGATTGATTGCAGTGAAACTCGAATTCACTTTCGGCAATCGACGGCCATTTGCAGGGGTTTTCGCGATGCCGTGTGACTCGTAAATTATTCGAGATTCGAAAAGTTGAGTGGGACAGTTTCGTAGGCAGGCCTCGACCAACACATATCACCCTGGAGAACTGTTTCGCCGTATCTCCTGTCTCGGAAATTGCTCTCGGACGCGGGGGATCAGTCAACGGCTTCGTTAGAATAATAAAACTGGTTTGATCGTGAAAATGACTTTATAGGCTTTTGCTGCGATTTCCATCTACAAAATGTACACAGGTGCCATAAGTACTCTTATTTATTGTCAGTACAAAAATGCATCGACCAAGATGCATAATCATCCATAACTGAGAGAGCTTTTGAATCAATATTTCGTAAATTGTGAACTATTGTTGAAATCAAAAATAGAAACGTCTAGCTGATAAAACATATACGTCTATGATAATTTAAGAATATTCATGTTGTTATGATATTTTAATGCGATTTTCGCAACAGTATGAAATAATTCATACGATTCGCGAAGAACGTTATCCTCAGAGTTGCGGTTCCGTCATACTTACCTTGCAACTGACAGCACAGTCAGCGACGGGAAGCCGAGGGTAGGTTGACATTCCCGAAGGAAAGCACACACAGCCATGCAAAATCCATGGCATAGACCGCTTCTCCTTCTTACTCGCTTCTCCCTAGCCCGCATCAGGAATGTTCCCTTGAAGTGGCTGCCTGTCTCGCGAAACATGCTAAGCGCGCGACCCGGCCTCTATAGTGTTTCTCATTCGAAGCGTCCGCCAAGTTCAACTACAACATATTGTGAGCTAATAACCTCCGATGCTGGAGCCCTACTAATCATTCTTTGTCATACCGACACCCGCAAGTTTCTTTTTAACTCGAGGTAATTAATCTCAAAATTTCAATCAATTGTAATCACATTTTAATATCTAATTGGCTTAGAGTTTGCGTTTTCATCATAAAGACGTACATTATGTACGAAATACTATAAAATGATGGACCTTATCGATGACGCAGACTCGCAAATGAATTCCTTTTTCATTTTCATTCATCATAAAAAAATATGAATTCCAATAAAAACATTATAAGTGCGACGCCAAACATAGCTTATCCATTCCCAGTCGTTAAATTTTCAAACACTAATAAAATATTCTTGATCGATCAGTCTGACAATTCCGTTAAAAAGAAATTATCAAATTGGAATCCTTATGTCGGGAACGGAAGAAGTCGCCGATCGCCCTTTATTTTTGCTGGATGTTTGGTCGGTCGCCTTTGCTTTCATTAAAATCCTCGCTGGCAACAATGCTCTCTTTCTGAGCTTGTGACTCAAACGACAAATTCTTAGCGTCAATATTTAAATTCCACACTCGGATACGACGCGACGACGACTTTGATCTGTGCCTCGAGTAATTACATTCTTTCGAATGCTATAGTCGAAGAACGAATGTCGCGAGCATCAGTGCCGAAAACTTCCCCAGTCACGCAGTCGTGACTAGCCTTTTTTTATGCAGACACTCCGATGCGACTTGGCACGCACAGCTTTCGCGCTTAGAAAGGATCTTTAATGACATTTCTTGCATTTCAGAGACACGGATGACTTTCGAGTTCTAGTATTTATTTAAAAGGCCTGCTTCGGCATTTGCGTGCGCTGTCTTTTAAGGAACAACGGAGAGTGGGCATATTTGAAGATTCTACCTTACCTTATATATGCTGCACTAATGACGATGTCTCTCTGATCTGCGATCCCATACAGCACAATCCGTCCCGGGATGCCCTGATTTGCTCCCGCGGACGTCCAAATGTCCGTTTTTTATCCCGAGGAGCTTCTCGGGAGCTCCTCAGGACATCCCGGGACGTCCCGGTGATGTGCGGGATCTGGATAAAATGTCCATGGTTTTAAACATAATGCATCCAAATATACAGTAAAAAATAAATACTAACGTACGAAAATCGACTACACTGTTTTGTTTGAAAGCAAACACTTGAGCACATGTGCACAGACAATTAATTACTACCAAGTCATTGTTTTCGTCAGCACAGTATAGCGTGTTCTGTGCGTTTCTTTGACATTTTCCAGGTTTTCACGTTTAACTATAATGAAATACAATTATTGCCATACAAAATATTTAAGTAACACACAGTTTGTATGAAAAGTAGCATATGTCGAGCTCTCACGGGACTGTCTCCAGCAATGTAAACACATTGTTTATAGTTTTGTCTCGCTCAGCTCGGTCACCTCTCAGAGTTTGTCATGAATTGTCGCGTTGTAACTGCAACTAGAGGAACAATTGACCACAATAAGTGTTTTCTTTACTAACTATTACAGCGTCATCATTTCAACAGAAGCTTCATGGAATCCTGTCCTCCTACGTTATTTTGACCAGGTTTCGAAATATTTGTTTGATTATCAAGATTTGTTTCAATCCGGACTGAAATACACATTTTCGTTTGGTGAAAATGGTGAAATACTAATTACAGACTAGGCAAGAAGTATCACAAACATGAAAAATCTCGCTTTATGAGATTCAATGATAAATAGATAGCTTACGTAATGAATTAGTTATTTTCACAATCAAAAATTATTGAATCCTACTAATTAACATTGTTGGGTTTACTAATTGACAAAATTAACTGGACTGGCGGAATGGACGGAACTATTCAATAGCAACAAAATGAAAATAAATACTCTAACGTTTTCAGGGAAGAATAAAGTAAAATGTAAGAGAATATTCAGAGGAAATCGGAAATCTCTATATATTATCGGTTTTCTTTTTTAGAAATCGTCCAGATAAAAAACGAAGTTATCATTATTTTGCACTTTTATGCCTTGCAATGTTGATATCCGGTTTATATCGGACAAACCACTTGCTGGACTTAATGTCTCAAATACGATAGTTTCCAAGTTCTCGATTGAGGTAAAGCAATTATTGTCGATTGATCAACCAACCGAGAATTCGGAATCTAATTTTGCCATTAGAATATATCTGCTTCATGATAATCTCCAATAATCACGTGTTTTGTATACATATATATATATTTTTCTGCTTTATGCTATGGATTTCTGGTTATTAATAATAATGGATTCACCGTCATCCATTTTAAATTGAGTTTAGGTTATTAAGCGAAATGACATGTCAATAATATGAATCAACAATAAAAAGTGATGAAGTATCCTACAATACTCTGGTCAATTATTCATTTATCTGTCAAAAGAAGACGTTCTTTACATTATTCCACCCATCTAAAGATTTTTAAATCCATTAACGTGCAAAAAGCATCGCGATAGTACCCGGAAGAAAATGGAGACGAGGCGCAGAGATCGAGACGACACGGAGCGACGGAAATCGAAGGCGGAGAATTAAATGGAGTGAGCCACATCGGGGACCTGAGCGGAAAGAGTCTCGTCTCCGGAAGGGAAACAGACCTTCCCTGGGGAACTACTTTGACATCCTAGCAGTAAGTACCTTCCGCACACTCTGGTTCTCGCTTCTACCTCGAGTATACGCGTATACATTTTGCACAGTGCAGCCGAAAGCAGTATACGTTATGAGGTATGAGTCTCCGCGCGAGCGAACGTACAACGGGATGTCCCTCGAGTCTCGACATACATACATGTTTATTCAGCCACGCGTAAAGCTTCGGACCGCCAGCCTGCAACCCCCGAATTGCGCGCTTGAGTTGTATACGCTTACGGCAATTTTCACATAATTAAAGTAAATTGAAAGCGAAATAACACATTCCGAGAAATATTATTGCGCCTGTATTATTGCAAATTTGCATAAATTCCTCGTGCAACGCATTCGAATAACGGCGATGAGAATTGAAATAAAATCCAATATTAACGATGAATCGAACGGATGGTGGTGCTCTGAACTAACCCATGTTTTCTGTGCAGTTAAAAGCATTGAACACGAAGGTATCGTTTTGCCAAAATAGCTAGCCTGACGAATTGAATGCTTCTTATATTTCTTTGACTGATAACATTTTTTGTTGTAATCACACGGAGAAAAATTTCGAGTGATTATACCGTGGAAGACTGATGCAACAATAGTTTTACTTTTTCGCCATGATCCCATAATGTCGTGCCTCGAGATCCACCGAAAGTAGTAAAACGCCATAAAACGAATTATATCCATTAGATATTTTTCTCCGTGCACCCAACAATAAACTTAAAGGAATCACGACGAATAATCACAACGAACAAAATAGGTCATCACAAAAACTTTTGTAAAGTGTCCTGGAAGTAAAGTGCCAGAGGATGACATATAAGGAAGAGTGAAATATCTTATTACCGGGCCTATACTGTTATACTTGATGTGTGAATCTCTCTAGACTCGTGTCATAACGTCAATTTTTAATTCCTGGTTTGATGCGTATCAAACATTCAATACCCAGTTTCAGCAGACACGCATTTACAAGCAAACCTTAGACAGCATAAATATATTCTTTGTACCCGCATGATTATATATATAATACAATGGCCTGGCGTTATTTAGCAACTTACGTCGTACTTTATACATCGTTTTCTCACATTTGGGTAACCTTAATAAATGTCCCGAAGATACCCCTTCTTGTGTTACCCGGAGATACGTTATATATATACGTTAAGTTTTTACGTGTTCTCCTTTTCCTTCTCGAAAACACTACCAGGGTTGAGGATCGTTTTTCACTGATATTTTTATAAAAGATTCTTGAAAGGAGTGGAGCGGATTCTTAGCACCGGCGAGTAAGTAAACGTAAAATATAAGGAGAAGCACATGAGAGGGACGAAAGAAACAAGTTGCTGTTAAAATGAGGAACACATATAAATATAAAACGACGATGAAGGGATGGAAAGAGAGACAGGTAGATACAAAGAGCAATTAAAGAGCGGGAATAAAAAGAGAGAGAAGTAAAAAAAGAAAATAGAGAAATCGAGTGAGGGTTAGAGAAAGGGGGAATCGGGAAGAAAGGATGAGAATGCTCTTTGCGATTCACAAGAGAGCGAGATTGACGCAGATTCGCTGGCTGCTCAATAAAACACGCAAAACAAAAAGATATCGTAAAACATGGGTTTAAACTTTCATGAGAACAGATGTTTCTCTCCATTTCTGTCCTGCACGCCCGACGTCGTTCGGCTTGTTCCCGCCGCTACCGCTGTTGCCATCCGTTCTTTTTCCAGGCGTAGACTCTCGCGAACGTAGACTTCAGAATGTAAATTTTTTCATGGAAATAGCGAGTTCGTTTTCCACTTTGCGAATGTAAAGTGTATCAGATCAGAACTTGATATTAATATCTACGTTACGTATTTTAAATGAATTGCGCAGTGGTTCGAATTACCCGAATATCTTTATGGAATGAGCGTATGTTAATTTCGCATTGAAGAAAACGTTACGTAGTATTTTTGTATCAAACATGGTAAGTTTACCCAATCTACTATCAGTCCGTCGTCTTTTTTGTTCGAATCAATTGTCGTCATTTTTTTCTGATTGACAAAGGCCCATTATTCCCGTGTTTATAGTTTACTATACGGGATGTTGTACGCTGTGCAGCATTATGAGAAACCTAGAATAGTCGATTCCCTCTAGGTCTTTACGGTCCATACAAATAACCATACAATCCCCAGGATATCATTTGCTAACCAGAAAAATAAACGTAGAGTATTTTTAGGTAGGAATGGCACTTTGTCACCAATGACTTTTTAATGATATGATCGTATTACTACTACTACAGTGCTTTCATCAACAATGCAGTTACAAAGTTAACTCCTGAATGTTGCGTTAAAGCAACTATTAGACGCAGTCTACGGTTTGATCTGATCAAGACTTATTCAATGCAATTATTCTATGGCTTTACCATGATACAAATATAAAGGTATAGCAATGCGCATCTTGGGGCCGGAGCCAATTTCGATCGACCAATAAAAAATGCGTGATTTTGTTGGACCAATATAGCATTTTCTACTGATTTTGGATTCCCCTTTATCCCCTCCATGTGCCCCAACCCTGAGAAAGGGGCAAGGAGACCACCCCGGCCTCCCGTGGGCGGGGGGGGGCGGGGGGGGGGGGGGGGGGGGGGGGGGGGGGGGGTGAAAACAGATGCTTTTGGGCACGTGGAGGGAATGAAGAGGAATCAGAAATCAGTAGAAAATGGCATTTCGGTCCAAAAAAATGAGGCATTTTCTATTGGACGATTCTGCACAACCATGACATTGCTATACCTTTATATTTGAATCATGGGCATTACCAAATGTGTGAACAGTTTGACAACTCAGAAATCGCCACTCGTCTCTTGATATTATAAAAATAATAAGATATCTAATATTGCGAAGACGTAGCATAATTCGACTTAGAACTGATGTATATAAGTAAACGAATCTTCGTTGTGAGAACAAAGAAGCGTGGACGTAATTTCATAGATCGTGATTTCCGGAGGACACGTGGGGTGATGAGCCGTATGATAGCGTCGAAGATAACATCCCGCGAAAGAACGGAGCTTTGTCAAGATTTGACCTCTATAAGGGAACAAGATTGTCTGAGCTAGGGATCCTTGGTTCTCTCGCGCTCCAAAATTAAATGATAAAAATATAGGCACTCCTTTGAAGAATTTCCGCCACTTTATAACGCCCGGTCGCTCCCTGTGCGGACGTTCTCTTCTAATTTTAATAAGGGATGTTGCCTCGTCGCTGCTGAGCCTGGGGAGGGCGAAGCCTCGTTTCCCCGTATCGCCTATCTCTTCCGCTCTTCTCTTCGGGGCTGAAACGTCCAAAGTTTCCGGCGAGATATGCAGTTAGTTCAGCATGACACGCGCCATTGTCACGGGTAAAAAGAAGAATTAGAAAGGAAACAATCGTCGCGGGAAACTCGCTGACTCCAACCGAGTCTCTTACTCTTATCACAGGATCTTGCGAGCTCCGCCTGGACAGAGACAGAGAGTCTTCGAGAGGTTGTATCGTACTGGAGTTGATTATATTTTCGTCTATTTTAGGCACGGCATTATCATATTTGACATATAACCTACGAATATTGCGCATGTATCTTTTAACATATTTTATACGTGAGAAAAGTTGGAAAAATTAAATACAAATAATGGTACAGTTTTATAAGTATTTGAAGGTGATATAAACAAAGCCAATAGATACCTCCCCCCTCCCCCCGGCCACCTCAAATACGTTAATGAATACAAATTCGTCGATTATCAAATAAAGAGGAAGCAAAGGGTGAACAAGTCCTCATTTATATTTTCACGGTAACCGCAGGTCGTACTTCTTCCGTAGGTAATTCGGGAAAACTTGGTCGCGCAAGCGATAAGTTTCCTTATTGGCCATTTTTGGTCGACTATCCGAAACTTCGACTACAGGTCTCGCTGACTTATGCCCCAACGCGGTCGCAAGTTCAAACACTGATAAGTACGCGTGGATGTCCGACAGCGAGCGAATACCCTCTATTCCGATAATTTTATGCTATTTTATGGGAGATTCCCGGACATAAATTTCCTCAGCTACGCCATGGAGCAAGGGGGACAGAATTATGAGCGTCGCATGCATTATTACATCGCACCGGGCCTTCGCTTATGGGTACGAAACCGACCTTAGCGAACGTGAGAGTTTTACACGAAAAATCACGATCTAGGTTATGGGCCATTGCGTCTGAATCCTATTCGCCCCGCACGAGAAACAAATGTGACATTCGGCCAAGGAAGCTCCGAAATGCCTGAAAAAAAGCCTAAGTTTTTTACGGTAATGCTGCTACATTGTGAGTCCTCGTAAAATATAACGTTTATAAAAATATATTGGGATTGCAACTACCATCGGACTCTTCGCAAAAGTCGCTTGTATATACGTCGTGCTTCTCTACATATGTTATATGAAGTAATCTATGAAATTAGGAAGAATGCAAGCACAAGATCATGGAATAAATTTCGGTACATTTACCGACTGAGCTAAAGTTTTAATAAGCAAATTACATTAGAATGTATCTTTATATTATATATTTTCTTGGTTATGAGTTTGTCTGCAGGGAAAAGCCTTGTGACGATTTCACGAGCATTTTTCGACCGAAACTTCAAATATAAGAGTATATACAGGATGTCAATTGAGTAAAGTATGCCTGAAAAAGGTCAAGGTCATTTCTTAAGTAACTTTCAACGAGCAATCTAATAGTGACATTCAATTTGAACTTGGACTTGACCTTCGGGGTTACTTCAAGGTCAACCCTGGTAAGAGCAATATTTTTATTCAAACTCTTGAAAGTATATTCTTACAAACTAAAGACAGTCGTTTCGGACACAAAATGTCCCGCTCTTAAAAATTTAAGAATTGCCGCGAATAAGTACTGAATTTAAACCTGCTATTCTATAAAACTCATAATGTACACGTGTCTTTTCTTAACACTATTATTGGTATTTCGTTTTTGTGTTATTATCGTGTTTTTATTATTTTAATATGAACTGTTAAAATTTTTAATTAACGATTTATTCTATACGTAAATATTTTGAAATTCGCTATATAAACATAAACTAAACAATGGGGTATGTTAAAAAAAATAAAACAAAATGACGACTACTGATATGAATGGCCATATGAAATTAAACAATAACCACCCTGGTATAAATTTGAGCGTTACATATTGTAAATATAATATATAAATATAAAAGGATACATAAATGAATCGTTTTTTATTTCATTATTATATTTCTTTATTTTTATATGTGCCTAATATTCATGAAGGTATAATGAGCGAAATTAATCATATTTTTAAATCTGATTGAACTGAGACGACAGTTTGCCAGACTTAAAGGTTCTGTATAAAGTATTGAGTATGGCACTGAAAAAAATGTCTATTTTCAAGTAAAATTTAGTTGATTCAAGTAAGTGGTTTTTTTTAATAATATATAGTCAGCAAATATTTACTTGATAAATGAAAATTTTATCTGATTAAATTGAAATTATATTTACTGATTAAAACAAAAGAAATTAATTTTGGATTATAAATGAATATTTTTTAGAAACAAATAAATATTATCGAAAACTAAATAAAAATGTACTTCAGTTTAATACATATTTTCTTAATGCTAATAAATAAAATTTTAATTTAAGAAAATAAATATCTAAAATTAAATAAATATCTACTACAACCAAATAAATATTGTTACAAATTTAATTGAAATTTACTATATAAACAATGATTTCGTATGAATTAAGTAAATATTTCCTAAAATTAATGACTATATTTATTTACTTGTACTTCATTTCTCCGTCCATTTTCCCCTGTCTATTGGTTCACAAGTTGTTTCTTTTAAATTGACTTGTTAGATAATTAATATGGAATTAAAGGATAATCATAAGCAGAATATGAATACGCTGATGTATGAAGTATATATAAACCGAGTATATCGACGCCTCGGTTCGAACGTTGGGAGGATATATTGAATAATCTCCGCACATATATATGACTAAACGACGAGGCTCTCTCTCGCTTATCTCACTTGCGGGAAAAACAATGGTTTGAAGTATAAATATTTGTTTTAATAAGATATGTTGTAAGACTTTTCTCTGTCTTACTTCTCAAGATATTAACAGAATATTAATGGATGCATGTAAATTAGACAATTGATCTATATTAAATTTTAATCTAATTTATCACATAATTTATTCGTGAAATCGCTTCATAAAAATAAGTACAATGAAAAATTATTACATTCAAAAGAGACACTCGAGATTGGAGAGAAGAGAGTATCGGTTAAATTTTCAACTAAACCTGTTGTTGAGAACGTAGATTGCCATAATGGTCCCGATGTTCCTCGATAGGAATGAATGAACAGCGTTGGTGCCTCTTTTGATGCCGTTCTCCCAACAATATAGAAGATGAGTGAATCCGGTTGAATCTTGA
>JAPYZR010009403.1:0-13193 GCA_030522945.1 Trichopria nigra | reverse complement strand
TCAGTCTGATTAACTAATAATTTCGGTTTGTTTCGGATTATACAGGATTCAGTATAATATAAAATACCTTTCCGTTTCAATCCGACTTTTTCGTCAGGGTTATAAATAGGGTGGAAAATAGTAAAAGGGAAAAATGGATGTTACCATTTGTTTCTGTTATTATCCTTTACTATCCATGAGATGTTAATAACTAAAATACATATATATATATTACTCTAGGTTATATATTCCTTAATTGATCATCATCAGATAGTATTGAGTACAATCCACGTCAACTGTGCCTGTATGTAACATTTAAGATGTTACATTACTATATTTGTCAAAAATTCAAATGTCCTTAATGTGATTTTTTGGGCTAAACCACATAAGAAAACAATATAGTGGCATTGAATGTTGGCTGTAAACAAGCGAGTATTATTAATATCTCGATTCACTATGTAGGAAACGCCAATTGCATCTTCGTTCGTGAAATATTCACACTTTAATCCAAAATCTTCATTTGCCGTCTCGAGCGCTGAAATTCCATTCCCAAAAGCATCTCGTCCGCAGTGTTATGAACATGCGAGGGTAACTGTAATGGATGGATAGTTGAGCGTAATAATCATTACGTAAATATTAAGCGATATGCTCCAGGCGCAAGAAATTACTACATTCGTGAGCAAAGGGAAGATCCCGTGTTGGTGTATTTCTTTGTTAATCGACGACATTGATTTCTTATTATTAATTGAATGAGACACTGATGATTGAATTGCATTTAAGGGTCGATTCTTCAACGATAAATAAACACTCTGACGAGTGTAAATCTTTCGCTTCGCAGTTATTACGGTACACTCACGAGCCCCCACACAAACGTAGATCGATCGGTAGGGAATAGAATCCGCCGACGCCGCGACCGCCGCCAACGTCCGGACGACGCAGTCGCAGGATGGTCGGCGCGGCCCGACCGAGCTGCAGTCTGGCGTCGCTGGTCGACGTACGCGGAACTCAGGGAGACCAGGAGATTCCCTCCTACGTCTATCTCTCTTCGTTTAATCTAGTACGCTCCGTCGGTTTCCATCCCGATCTCAACCCGCCGCAGGGCAGTCCTTGGTTCTCTCGCCTGTTGGACTTTGGCGATAAAGTGCGCATAATAGTGACTCGCAGGCAGCCAGTTTCGTGGTGTTTGGAGAAGTGCGGCGCTATGAGGGTGCTGCTGCGCGAGCCGTCGCGGTGGAGAGTGACGTCCATATGAGGCCGGCTGTGAGGATCTTCTCTCGGAGGCAAGTGCCGAGGGTGAAAAAAAGGTGAATACCGTGCGCCTGACGGCAGGCAACCCTATTCGCGGCGCTGTTGTCGGCGATGCTGATGGATGCTCCGTTCGGTCAATTCCATCGGCAGGAGCACGTTTTTTTTTGCAAGTGGATCCGGGATCCGGTCGTGGGTGTTATCCAATTGTTGGGCGGGAGCGCGAAAGCCATTTTTTGCAACGCGGGTGTATCTCGATCGCGGTGGGTCGATCGATACCAGAATGAGTACGTTGCTCGACTCGCGAACCTCCGACTTATTTGACCCGGCTGGATCCTACTCCCCTTTCCTCCTTTGACGTTTCCGATAGGAAGTTCTGGATTCGATCTCGTGAAGTGACTAAAATTACAATGGTGGACAGACTCCATTTTGTCTGGAAATTGATTTAGCCTTCACCCACGACGCTAATATTTATGTGGGAACCTAAAGCGCAAGGGTCACCCAGAATTTGGTTGACAATAGACTAGACTATCTTGGTTCCCATTGGGTGATTATACCGTGTACTAATGGGTTTGAGGGTTTTGATGACTAGATGATTCAGGAAAATGATATCCACCTGGTCCCAACTTTGATATGTTTGCGAGTATATGTATATATATAATCGAGGCCATCAAATGCCGAGGAGTTCTAATACAGGTACCACCATGGGTACCACTTTATAGTTTAGCAAACGTTAACGGTATATCCATCTCCATTTGCCCAGGACATCCCCATTAACTGAATTTCCCATTTTAGATGTTTTTCGTTTGTTGAACTCGGGCCTGGTATGAAATATAAAACAGAGTTTTTCTTGGTACAGCATCAGTAGGTAACAGATCGTCGACTCATTTACGACGCGCCCTCGACCGTTACAGAGTCGTTTCCACCGTTGAAGTCCGCGAGGAAAACCAATTTCCAGCTGGTCGTAAATGTGCCTTCTAGCGAGATCTTCATGGCTTCTTATTCTTCTTCCTTTATCGCGTTCGTACTAGCGGCATTCCATTGTCATCTGGTGTAATTCGTCCGCTTTCTATTCAAGTAACGCTTTCGATATTCTTATGGTAATGGAAGATTCGAATCGAGGCTAATCGCACAAAGGACACTTCCATCCAATTTTGAATAATTTCATCGGATTGCGCATAGATAATGCACGCGCCATTTCGGAATGTGGCGTAATCAAGTGGGTATGGATGGGATGGGACGCTTAAGGCAATTTTCCACTAAACGTGAAACTGTCTCGCCTTTACCAAGTTCAGAACTTCAAGTTTGGACTAGTGAAATATTTTTAACAATCCGACAGTTCGTGAGATTGAAGGAAAATTTTATGTCTGTAAGAAGAACTTAAAAGGAGTTGATCAATGCACTCACCCAAAACTGAGGCAAATTCCAAGATACCTCAACAGTTGAGGGACTGCGGTATTGATAATGTTTAAAGAATGTTACGACATACGGGAGCGAAGCTAGGGTCGATCGGAGTTTTCTGATGCGCGTGGCGCGAACGCGATTCTAGCAGACAGTGTGGCGTCGGATGAAAAGCACTCGAGCGTGAGAGCGCGAACCCGAGGGAGTCCGTACTTTTTCTTTAGGAAACTCGGAAGGAACATGACGCGTATGTCGGCATTTCAATTAACATTTCTGATAGCAAGGACAAGCACGAGTTTTGCCGGGAATTTCAATTCGTTGTTTTTTTTGTCCCCGATACACTTTGTTGACAGTTTTCAAAAAGGAACGTCAGAAAAGGGTAATGAAGCCTCTCATTCTTTAAACAATCGGCAGAAGCATCTATTTGGCTCGTGTAATCCCTTTCATCTGATGATGGCACGTTCGTTGGTTTTCAAGTTAGAATTTCAGCAAGGTCAAATGGCGTGCCAAAAGTTTATGATTCGTATCCAGTCGCTCCCATTTCAAAAAAAACCCAGGCAATGCCCATTCCTAATAAGTTGGTACTTTCATTTCAATTCATGGGATTTAATCTATGATTTGGTTTATGAACATTCATCATCGACGTAAGCAACGCTGGCCAGTAAATTATTTGAAGTGTGACAATACATGAACTTTATAAAAAAATACTTATTCAAGCAATTACGTAAGATTCGTTCCTTGAAGTAAGTTGAGAAATTTTCTGGTGTAAGTTGCTATAGGAGAATGAGGAAGTAAAGCTTCGCAGTGACCAAGCTAATCCGATTTCAACGTTTAGCTCCTTGTCAGAACGCAGAATCCCTGCTAATGCACCAATGAGGAGGTACATTGTTGTTATATCTGTTAATACGAGTTCCATCAACTGTCGTTTTTCATTCTCGAATCGATTTCAAATCACGCTTATATTTAATTACTCAATTGATGATATAGTAAAGATTAAAGTTCGCGACTTTCTAACTTTAGTAATTTTACGAATGGGATCCTGGTCCTCTTTCATTCAATTTTAAAACCGGATCCATTTTTGAACTGCGTATAAGGGATGAAAGTATGACGTCATGTTGGCATTTGATATCATTTTTTTATTTGACACGATGATTGCGCCAGGTTTTGACTTTTGTCTTAGTAACTCGAACAGATTACTCATTCCAGGAAGTTTACAACTAATTTTGAAAAATTCTTAATTCTTTAGAGAAATATAAGCTGTATATCGGTTTGTAAGTTTCCGGAACAAAATTGGACCACGAATCAAGGGATTTGCAGGGATTTCAAAGAAGATTACATCTCAATAACCACTACGGGCTCCTACATTCTAGAGGATAATAACGGGAGACGGTAGCTATAAATCATTTATAAGTAGATCGAATTCCTTTGTAAAATGACCATGGGTAATGCCCCTGAGATTAAGGTTCAGGAAATAGTTTGGTAATAGCCTTGGCCAGAAACAAAGTTGTCAACAATAGGCCAAACCATGTATAAGCTCCTCTAGAGAATCGACCATGCATTAGGCTACTAGGTTTGTAGGTTTCGGAAAAAGTTGGTCACAGACCATCTACCCTCATTCTAGATAATGGATCTCTCGCAACGCGGCCCCTTTCGAGCAAAGGTACACTCCAGCAAAGAATACTTCTTTTTTAAGGTGTAAAAAGGGTTTGGAAACTTGATAGGGTTGGAAAGTTATCCATAAATTGCAGATGACACCAAATTGCATTGAAGGAATTGCATTGATCGCGATGGAGGTCATTCTGTCGCCGAGATTCATAGCCGTAAATAGCTGATAACAAATAGATTGTTTCTAATTGGTCTCCCGATTACTTAGCCCTCGCTATAAGCCGAGTCGGGATTTCTTTTAGAAGATAGTCGCTCGATAAGCCGATAAGTCGATAAGGAATGACGAGGACGGGGTCTATTCGCGAATGCCTCGCTCACGTGGTTTCTGCATCGGGAGAACATGGCTGTAAACAGCAAGTGGGGCTAAACTTCCACCTGAAACGTCTCGACCTGAAACGACAAAACGAGCCGGTGGTGCTGGCAGAGTCGGCTTGTGGGACGGAGGGTGTGGGGGGATCTTCGGCACCCCCGTCCGGCGGTCGATACTCGGCGGCGTTACGAGCCAACAGCCCGGGTCCTCTTGTATTTTGGGCTGAGAACCGCTGACCGGCCGGCACTCTGCATGTGCAAAGAATACGGGAAATTAAAAGTAACTATTGTTATACTATAACTAATGTCCCACTCTGATGAAATAGAGTGCTTAGCAGTGCCGTTACTCGCAGAAAAAATCCCGATGTCAGGCGCTGATAACGGTAAAATTGAAATTTTCGAAATTTGAACGATTTTAGGATGAACACACTTGGGAGTATTTACATGCCCGGTTACTTAATTGAAGTGAAAATGAAAGGTCTTTTCGTCACGACGAATGCTCGTTGTCACGTAGTTTTTATGTGACGGGGCTCGATTACATTGGATCTTTACTGTTGATAGAAGATGACCTCTGTGTCGACATTAACTAATGAAAATGTTTACCGAAATAGACGAGCAAAATTAAATTATTATTATTATTACTATACGTCCTCGAACGAGTTTGGGTCAACTTATGGTGGCACGTATATACGGGTAACACGCGCTTCGAATCGTAATTTAACTTTGAATTCAATTACGTTTTTATTGTGATAGGATATCTTTAAATATCAATACATAAATTTCGGATATCCAATTTTTCTACATTTATATTCTACAAGTTTCTTCATTTTATTTGCACACTCCATTTTGGCCAAATTTCCAGGGCCGTCACATGATCAAGAACAGGCGATATTGGAAAACCATTGAGCAAACTTGAAAGAGCGCCGAGAAATGGTCGTAAATGATTGAAAAACTATTTCTATTAAAATTTTTTTTTTAAATCTGAAAATGGGATTTCAACGCAAAATTAACCTAAATAGTATCCCATTATCTGATTTTCGAGTAACGTTTTCTGGCAAGTTTGACAATAAAATAGTGAAATTCACAATTCGTTACTTTCTGCCCTCGGTACGTAATGCACTGTTTTTCGAATTATTTGCGTCAAATGCTTGTCATTCATATCCAGTAAAAAGGGTTAAAGTGAACTACAGTGACACTGGTGGTAAATATGTGCTTTTTTTATATTGGTGTAACGAAAAAAGTATTTGTCACTGCTTTCAAACTTTTACCTGTTCAGAATATAAATGGAAAATTTCGAAATTTTTATATTCAAAATGTCTTATTTTTATGCCTGCCATATCCTATGTAAATAAAAATGTTAATTTTATCTAAAATTTGATAAATAAGATCAAACAAAAAAAGAAATGTTACGATAAGAATTGAATCATTATTATTTTTGGAAGTACCAAGTCGTCCAAATCGAAAAATAAAACTATGCCAGAATTTGAGGCTAATTTAAGGCTAATGTAGTGCCATGCATCAATGAAGTTTTAGGCTCTTCAATTTTTCGAACATATAACGTAATCAAGCCATTAAAGTTAATCGTCCATCACCGAACGGAAGTTAAAAAGTGAATTGTAGAAACGTACACTTTAATTCTTAAGGACACTCACAGTCTGATGTAGTCCTGGAATTCCAACATAAGGATTAGGAATCTTTAATTATTTTACGTCGATTAAATATAAGTGAAATATGCGAATTTCGTAGTTTACAGTCGGGAAGATTATGTGGACTAAGCTGTGGGACTTGAGTTCAGTTTTATTAACTTTTTATATTCACTGTGTATAAACATATAAAGTTCAGAGCGATTGCTTCTGTTTATAAACTGGCTTTTATTCATTTTGGAGGTTTCATTAGCGTCGAGAATTATTTACAATCTATTTTTAGTATGTATGTTTACCCGCAATGTTATTTTTGCCACTTATCCAGATTGCGTGAGGTTTTTTTTTTATATGAAATTGTTGTCAACTCCGAAAGCTTAATTTCATTTTGAAATGTTGCCAATTTTCGTAATTATATGTTTAGACTTGTAGCAATCATTATATAAACATAAAATATTAATCTTTGCTCATATTCGAAGATATACTATAGCAATCACGCAAAAATACAAGTATTTCTTATTGTTTCGACGCACTAGGACTGTCAACAGTTACGTTTTAATTCAGTTATTTTCACATAATTTCGAGTCATTTACTTTTCTGGAAGCTTTCCATCTTCCATCCCTGTCGAGATTCAGCTGCGTTACGTTAGCCTCTTTCCTAACTTAACGCCCGTTCTATTAATACGTACATATATCTAAGAGGTAAATCGATCGGGAGTAAATTCGCGTCGTCGAATTAAGTAGCGAACTTTACCTCGCCAGTGGAACGGGCTGATTCATTCTTCGCACCTAAGTTAGGTCCTTGAATGAGCTTGTGGATGTTTCCCTTATATCGTACTACATGTTTGCCCTTATTCCAATTTAAACTTTTTTTTTCTTTCATTTTTTCATTGAAAAATATACCGGGTGTTTTGGAAGTGTCAAATTTTAATGTTACAATAAAGATTTCCCTATGATGAAAGTGTTGAAAGGTTAAATTAACAAAATCCTATATCGGAATTAGAGGTCAAGTGCATTCAAGCTTTGGGGGTACCCTGGTAGAAATGAAAACATTTTTTATTTTAGCTAATTCTTAGACAAGTCAGATATTTACCATGTTAAAAGTATAGGAGAAATGGATAGTGTAAGAAAAAAATGGACAAATTTCTACTAGGGTAATATCGACGATATACCAAAATTAGAGCGCGAGACGCGGTATGATGTGGAATTATTTTTTTTAATTTCGGGTTTCGACGACCATTATTGAAACAAGATCGATTCAAATGAAATGTGAATAACTGAATTTTTCCTCCAATTGTCTTGGTAGAAATGTTCTGCTTTATATTGGAATCATTCTTGGTAATCTTTTGTTTAAAAAATATGCACTGTTTGCATAATATATCGAATTTGAGGATTAGGGGTGAAAAATACCTCCTTCTTTGTCTAATAATCACGTTTAAGACACGTAGGTATCCCCATTTTTCCTTCTTTCCTTCATTCCACGTTTGCATTTATTGAAGGTCGACCATTAAATTTAGCCTGAAAATTTCACTACTGCCTTTTTACTGATTAAAGGTTGTAATTTTATTCCTTCGTAAATGATACGAATGAATTTTACTCTTGAAAGAATTAAAGTTTTTTACGATTGACCGGACAGAAGTCAAAGAATCTGTGTTTTAACAAAAAAATTATGTTATCTCGAATTTTTAAGTTAGACTTTTGTATCTTTCATTGTTTAGCTTACTAGTGTAATTGTTCATTAGTATGAACAAGTGACCAAAATGCTCAAGGGAGGATCAACCAATTAATAATGTTTTTTCGCATGGAAAAATCAAAAGAAATGAACTGTGCACTATATGTTTGTGTATGTAATGACGTATTAAAACAGCATTTCTTAAAAAGCATTTCAAAAATGTCAAAAATACATCATTTCGTATACTTTCTCATACAGCCGCGACTTTCTTATAACTTCGAGTATTTAAGCACATATATGTTTACACAATTTTTTTACGGCATAGAACTGTATCCATCCTAGTGCCAAGTTCTCAGCATCGATATTAAACCAATAAAAAAATCAGTTTTTTAAATAGTCTTGTCATAATCCCTTCATTAATGAAAAAATAGTTATCTGGTCTGGTTTACAAAAAAAAAAAAAAAGATTCAATTGACGTTTCGGCTGTATTGACAAACAAATTAAGAATTTACACTGTTAAAAGTTTACAAATTGTGTAGTATGAAATTTAAAAAAAAATGTATAAAAAATATTGAATGTAACAAAGTAAAAAAGTATTACTTGTTTACATGGGTTTGTTACAATGTAGCATTTCTGAAATTGTCGAGCATCTAGTATTATGATGTATAAGTAATGATTAAATTTTGATTATATTCACTGTTTTCTTATGAAAATATAAAATGTCTCATGTATCATGTCTATTTTTTAAAATGAACCATGTGTATACAACTTATATATTATATACATTCTATTTCTACAACAAATTTTATTTGAAATATTTGTTTTCACAAGAAGAAATTGAATATAAACAAATTTTAATCGTTACTTGCAAGTTGATACATTTTATACTTTTACACATTTTATACAGTGTATACATTTTATATACATTAATTCAAATAAAAACTCGAAATATAGTTTTTTAAGTTTAATTAGAAATTGATATGATTTTGTGACCCCTTATCTTTCATAAATGGTATATAGAAAATATTTTCTTGGCAACTACATAAAAAAGAAGTTTATTATTTATAGACAGACAATGAAAAATATAAAAATTTAAATTTTATCATTTTTAACTTAATTGGTCTTTAAGCAGTCAGTGCACGATTATTTTATCTATTCATGAAAGTTATTGCGTCGCAGCCCCAACATATTTCCATGCATAAAAAAGTCAAACTCGCAGTCCGTAGAATGTAAATGAAAATTATTCATTCGGTTTATATAGTTTATAACAGCATTTTGCGGTTTTCGTTGGCCAATATTCGAAAGCAATTTTAATTCGAAACCAAATATTCAATTTAAAATTCAAATGTCAACCAAATAATAAATACAAATACGGAGTCGCTTGTACGTATATACGAATTAATTTTTGCTAATGAAGGCTGAAACAGCGATATTGTAAAAGGACGATTAAAGTTTTAGGGATGCATATCCTTTTTAACCTTTTATAAATAATTGTTTCTATATTTTTGTCGTACAATGGTTGGACGTTGAATGGTGAAAATAAAATTATTCTGTATTATAAATAGAACACGTGGTTCAACTATAGCTTCGCTCGTGGCGCCTATTTCTTATCGATTGTTTGATTGGTTGATAATTATGACACATGAAATCGTCATGTGACGACTGCTATTCGTTATATAGCGGATGAACGCGGCAATGCACAACTTGTTGAAAGATCGATAAAGTTTATGAAAATTTTACAAATTAATGGAATTTATTAATAGTTATCGGTGAGGTTGTTATATTCGTTACTGAACATGTGAAAACAAATTTTAGCTTACGATGAAGCGACCAAGATGGCTAACATAAAAATGAATACCCGTATATAAAAATTAAACATTGAATTCAATTTTTAAATCAATTATAACATATATAACAGGAAATGTTTTAATTTAAACTTTAGCCTCGTCATTATAAGTAAATGTGATGAAAAAATTGAATTCGATGTTTTATTCGAATTAGTTTTATTTTTCGAAAATCGGACGGTCATCTTGAATCTATTGTATAATCTGAAGATATCTTTTTTATCAACAAATTTATAAATTAAAAATAGAAAAAAATATACTATAATAAAAAAAAATAACTGATTGATTCAGATTATGAGATTTCACCTTGAAGAACTTGAAAACACAAAAAATTCTGGGTTTATTTGTAAATTTAGAGAATGAATGATCATCTCACAACTGAAAGGGGATAGTTGGTCAAGGTTATGGTGAATAATGATAATATGCAAATATTTGAAAGAATGTGGTATGTGACGAATGAGAAAATTAAAAAAAAGTAAACGAAAATTGACTTATCATAAAGCATCAATTATTAAAAATAAAAAAATGTCAATTATTAAATGACTAATCGATTTTAACAAGCAATGTCAACCATCATTGTATATATTGGATGGTCGTCTAAAGGCGGAACAAAGTGTAATTCCATGGTGAAAAATCCAAATAAATAATCTTGATTATACTGTGGTTAAAAAGATCCGGTTTTCCGATAGCCAATAATTCATCTTGTCAATGACTGTATTTCATATCTTCTTGTAGTGAAAGTGTAGGTAATATTATTTTTCTATTGTCATCCACAATAGACCAATTTCCCTAAATATCAGCATTACGGATGATTGAATTTGCAATTGAAATGATTTTATATCACGATAATTATCATGAATGACATGTTCGTTTTCTTTTAACAAATATAGTGTTGTTTTTTTTCGAAATGTCTATTTTCTGTCTATTTTATATGGTTGATTTTATCTTTATGAGTATTCGTAATATCTCGTTGTGTAATAACATACGCTATTATTACGTTGAGAGGGGTGGAGGAAACTTGGAAGAGGCACATGTATAGAATTTGATCACTTTTTAAGTTTGTCAAATCATATTTAATTCTGTGTCTGCGTTTCATTGTTCATGAAACAGTTTCAAGGAAAAGCTGAATTTTAAATAAATATTTATTTAACTTGAGCAAATATTTACGCATTAACACTTTAGAAAAATTACGACAACTCGTTTATAGGATGTATTGCTATTTTGTACACCAGTTGGTCCATTCAACTTCTTCTATATTTTGGCCCAACAGTAAAGTTAAAGCTGATTTTATCGGAACTCAGTCAGCCATGCTTGGAAGTTTTGTTGAAAATTAAACATTTTCAATGATTGTGTTGTTAATTGAATAATACAATTGACATTTCGATTCGCCAAAGCAATTGGCTTACATTTTTAATACTTTCTTATAAAGCCGCGTACACTTTACAGTACGGCAAAAGTAAAACTTCTGATCTTATTCTTGGTGCAGATGTTTTCTTACGTCAGAAAGAAAATCAATTCCTTTCAGTCAAATATGAATCCTATGAATTGACCAGTTAGAATCACGACTGAAATGTACGTTATACAGTAATTGATTATGAAGCCCTGATATGCACCAATCCGATTTCTTTGAGATTTCTCTCGCATTTCTTCTTACGAAGAACGTTAAATTAAGAGAATAATAAAGTATTGCTAATGTCAAGACTAAAGGTCTAAGATGAGAAATTACTAATTTGATAATTGGAATTGTTCAAGTAACGGATCGAACGGAAGTTTGTTTTTCAACAATAATATATTGAGAGAAAAATCCAGTAAATTTCACTAAAATATTAAATTGCTGCTATATATAGGATTTCTGTTGGAGCGAAAATATAAAAGCGAAAATAAAGTTCTATTATATATTTATATAAATCCTTCATATACGTAAATTAATAAATTCTGTGATTTTGAAGTAATAAAACATAACAAAACAAACGCTTTTTGCGAATTTATGGACATGGCATACAAACATTTGTTTACGAGGACAATTGTCTGGCTAAATCTATATAATTCATTTATGCAATATAAAACGAAACGATTTTTTTATTATAATTTGTCATTTTTCGAAATAAATTCTCTAAATTTCTTGGAGTGAAATTTCAATCTTTAAGAGTAATATTTCACTCTGTTTGGAGTGTAAATTTTTCGACTCACTACAATATAGAGTGACATTTCACACATTTTGGAGTGAAATGTCACTTTTAAAGAGTGAAAATTCACTCCATGAAATTTAGAAAGAATATATCACTTATTATTTCGATCTGAAAAAGTATTATTTTTACTAAATATTTATTCGACACGTGTTTAGGTATAATAAATCTACAATTTAGTCGATTACACTAAGTATGTCGTTGATTTAAGCGATTTGTCCGAGAAATACCATCGATCTATTACGTATAGTTTATGGGATATTTCCACCAGGGACCATCCGATAATATAATTAATTCAATTGACCGAAATTGAGAAATTTATTAATCGATTTAAATAGAGTCATAGAATTTTACTGAAATTACGAAAAACCATATTGTACTTCTATTTTCCAATGGATAATGTATGTTTCTGAATTTTAACACTATCAATTATCTCATAATTGTAAATGACGGATATTACAAGTATGAACTCAATATAAAGGCACTTTTGTAATTTTTGGTTTAAAATAAAAAAATTCATTGAAAAATTCATATTGATTTTCATGGAATTTTAAAAAGTATGTATGTGTATAGCACCGGCCGTTGAAGGATTAAAGACCATCCGCCATATTGAATGTGACACTACGAATTTTCACCATCTGATGTCAGACCGGTATTCGGCGACCCAGAACCCCCCGAGTAACATATTTCGAGCAAAATGGTTCGATTTTTTAAAAATGTTGCCGCCATTTTTTATCCACATTTGTTGAACTTTTAAAATTCAAAATGGCGGATGAATTTCGCGAAATTCGAACCATTTTGTTTACAAACTTGTTACTCAGAAGCTTACGCGATTGATAATTACTATTCTGAAATTAATTTTCAAAAGTTTTCAATGATTATTAGTCCAAAATGGCGAATATATTTAATTTATTTAATTATAGTAAAAATTGTGTAGTGATTGATAATTATGAAAAGTATAAATTAAGAAAATTCATGAACGGCTTTAAATGTAATAATCATAATTAATCGTTAATAATAAAAGTATTGATCAGTGAAATAATCACGTGAAGTGGTAACCATGTTTTTTTTTTTTTTTGGTATACCACACTGCGTGGAACATATATGTATACAGGGTGTTTCGTTTTAATCCGACCACGCAGATACCTCTGTAGAAATGAATGATATCAAAAAATGATCTCTACAAAAGTTGAAGGGGATAGAGGGGGCCATCCAATGGTACCAACAATCTTGACCTTAAACTCGATTTTCAA
>JAPYZR010009401.1:0-10406 GCA_030522945.1 Trichopria nigra | reverse complement strand
TTTTTTTTTTTTTTTTTGTTTTGTTTTGTTTTGTTTCCTCGAAATTCCCCCGTAAAGGAACGCTCGCAATACGCATTGAAGCAAAAGAGAGAGATAAAAGAATATATAAAAGTGATAAGGGAAAGATACATATGTCAGAGCAGAATCGATGACGGCTCATCGAGTCGAATTACGCGGAGGCGCCTCCGCCATCGTGTGTGTGTGTGTGTATTAGTAGTTTTCGTTGTGTTTTATTTTTTCTATCGTTTCGTGGATGGAATTTATTCACGCCGTCGCCCGTTACACAAATCGATGACGATTGTCCATCGTCAGATTCTAGTCAAAATTATTCTTCTAATAATATCACTTGCGCCTCGCAGCGTCCGAAATGTACCCCGTGCCGCGTATTATCTCCCCCCCGGCCCAATCCTGTTGTGCCTCTTCTTCTTTGTTTGTTTGATTGTTTATGTTTTAGTTTTTATTTTTATTTTTTTTTTATTTTTTTTTCTCGTATTACATAATAATAATTAAGCGCATGACGCAACAACGACGATCGATTCGACGACAAGTGAAGGGCCTTTTCGCGGGAAAAGGAGGCATTTTTCTAAAGAGAGGGGCCTTTATTATTATTATTATTTTTTGAGCAGCCACTGCTTTGCTCAATACAATCAAACTGTTGTTAAAGTGATATTATGAATATACATAAAAAAACGAGGATTAAAGAAGAAGAGGAGGAAAAAGGAAGTTTAAAAGAAAAATAAAAATAAAAATAAAAAGAGGTATTATATCGTGTAAATCGAGCGAACTTGACGGGCACATGATATATGTTTTTATATTTGATACTAGTTAAATAATAGAGAAAATGCGACAAAACGGGAAGAAAGTGAGCGAAAGAGTTAGCGAGCGAAATAGCGAGCGAGTACTAGGTAAAACAAACAAACAAACAAAACAAAATAAGTAAAAAAAAAAGAGTAAAAAAAAGAAAATGAAAAACCGTTTCCCCGGCCAGCGGCCGCACGTTTGTTACGCCTCTCGATGCGATATTAGTTTTTACGAATGAAACCAAGAAATCGGCGGGAAACGACAAAAAGAACGGTAGCACGAAGGGAACGGCGAGACGACGATAGCTTTGTCGTAACGTATAGAAGCGTATTTATTCCTCGACCATGACAACCGATCTTTTGGGGAGCAAAGTGATATATTTAGTAGCGAGTAAACCGGACGATTCGAATATATTGCTGACGGCTCTTGCTTAGGAGGGGGTAATGTTGTAACGTTTCGATTAAGAGTCGGAACTTTAAACGGGGTATAGGTCGAAAGTCGGAGAAAGTATAGGCACGCAAATTTCCAAAGTCCCAACGTTGTAGTAGTGCTCGTTAACACGCGATTATTATTATTAACAGTAATTTTTTTTTTTTTTTTTTTATATATATATCTTGTTTTTCGAGGTTGCAAACGAAAGATAAAGAGAAATAAAACCAACGAAGAGGGATTTAGATGGAAGCCAGCGGAGGCATATTCGTTTATTTTAAATTGTATTCTAATAATGGAAATAATAATAATTAAAAAAAAAGGAAAAAAGAAAAAAAGAAAACAAAAACAACCGCAAGAAAAAAAACACGGTTCGGCAACACACGATAAGAACATAAGATATTGCTCTACATTCAGATTCTCTTCTTCTGTAGGTTTCACTAAAGTGCATTTCTTGTATGTTATACAGTATTATGATAGATAATAAAATAATAAACACATTGCAATTTACATACGTAGGATGTCAAATCTTATTTGCCCGCGTGTGCGGGATCCTTGAAATTTCATCCTTTTCCCAAATTGTCGCGGTGTACGTTTTCAAAGTTTATGTATAAATAAAGATTGTGAATATCTCATTTCTAACGATGTAATTTTGTCGAGCATATTTTTCGATTGGCGCGTAACTATATGCCCTGGAAAAACTGAAGTTTACACTGGTCCAAATTGCAGTTATGGTGCATCTTATATAGATACACCGTAAAAAGAAATACTTAAATTGGAGTCGAGAAACGTGACTGAATTCTTGAATTAATCATCAAGAAAACTGACCAAAAGTAAGGTGTAATGTAAACAAGCCCTCTTAAGCAATGGCAGAATTATGCACTATTTAAATTGGTGACTTTAAGGCGTAATCAATTTAAGTATTTAGCTTTACAGTGTACACTTGAACGGCGTTTGGGATGTACTTTGGGCCCCACGTACATTTCCCGTACATTCAAATTTTTGACCAGGGTATAGGGTGTAAAATTTAACTTTTGCCTCACGCTTTTTTTAATTGGTGCTTAAAGTGCTGAAAACATTTAAAGTTGAAGCTGTAATAAATGTAGTAAAGTAGATTACCTTGTGGTACCTTATAAAAAGTATATGTAAAAAAGTTGAATACTTAAATCGCGAGTAAAAGTTATTTGATACTATATTTTGATGCAGCGTGAGTAAAGTAGGTCGTTTACGCACGGTTTTCGTTATTTTCAGTCGTGCTTCTTTACGCACGGTTTAAGGCAGTGTACTTTTTTTGTATTTGACTTCTTTTAGTTTACAAGGGTGTCAAGTGTACTTTCACGCACGAGTTAGGTATTCTATTTTTTGAATTACGGTATATAAGTACAGACAATGCTTAAAGTACTTAAAGTGCTTTAGATGCCTCGTGTTAGTTAAATGCGAGCGTCTAAAGTATTTTAGCAATAACTTTACGGACACAATTAGAAAAAGTATTTTTATATAGATATAGATTTTTGGTTGAATTGTAAAAATCTCGTTGTAACGGACCGGGCCAAAATTTGTTTATTCGAGTATACGCAACAATTGTTCGATATACGAAATAGTTTCGAAGAAAAAAAAAATTACATCAAGAAGGCTGAATGTTTCAAGATTGTCAAGTACAGCATGACGATGAGGCGGCATGATTCTGTGGTAAGTAAATGAAACACACACGCACAAAAATACCTACATATATATATATATATATATGGCAATTGTTCGAACGATAAGGTCACACATTGAATCCGACAAACATTTTTCATATCTAACGTGTCACTCGAGAGTTTTTGAGATTGCTGATTACGAATCAGATGTTGAATTTGTAAAGTTCAAAATGGCGGATCCAATAGGGCGAACTAGATTTTCAGAAAATTTTGTATATGGAGGATTTTGGTTGCCTATTATCACGAATTTGATATCGATAGGTTTCTGTAATTCATAAATTCAAGATGGCGCATACAAAATGTCTGCAACATCAGGCTGACGTCGTTTCGAATTTTGAAAAAAAAACATGTTTCAACCATTTTCAATTTACACTTTTCCTGTTGCGAGGTTAGGTCGGTAACTGTTCTATCTGAAAGTGGGTCAAAAGTAGAACAGTTACCGGTCGAGTATTGTAATAATAAAAGTATAAATAAAATATGATTTAACAGTTTTTCCAAATTTTAGGCTGTGAAAGGGTGATTCTACGTAATAAGGTAAACAATCCCTAAAAAAAAGTCTATAGTAAAGAATTATTTAATATTAAGGGGGTTCTAAAGTAGAACAGTTACCGGCCTAACCTCTGAACAAGAAAAATGTAAATTAAAAATGATTGGAATATTTTTTCAAAATTTGGGCTTTGGAAGGGTGATTCTACATAACACAGACAGTCTTCAAAAAAATACCGGTGAAATTGGTTCGAAATTACATGAGAACTTTTAGGAACAAATTATTTTTCCATACCTGCCTTAAAAATAATTTTTTCCCAAGTTCTCATTTAATTTTGAACCAATTTCACCGGTATTTTTTTTCTAAATAAGAACATTTAGAAAGAAATTATTTTTAAGGCACAGGTAGGGAAAAACAAATTAATTTCCAAAAGTGTTTAATTAATTTTACATGATTATCACTGGAATTTTGTTGAGACGTTAGATATGTTACGTAAGATCACCCCTTCGCAGATGACATTTTGAGAAAACGTTTCCGTTATTTTTATTTTTTACTTTTTCTGTTTTGAGGTTAGGTCGGAAACTGTTCTACTTTATACAACCCTCCTCTTATAGAGCGATGCTAAAACGTTAGCAACACCGATACAGGAACCGAATTTTTAATATACAAAGCGATTGTGTGAAAATGTTCTCTGTAGTCATAAATAATGTGTGCTTTCGACCTAAAATAGTTTGTATATTGAAAAGTCGCCTATAGGCAATGCTTATTTACAATTCTTTGGTTGGGGTTACTTTATCGACCTTATCAAGATGCTCTAGCATAAATAAAGAAGAGTGAACGTTACGCATTTATGACTATTTTAACAATTATTTCAAGTAAGAAAAGATTGATAAAAATGAACAAGAGTAGGAAAATTGTTAGTAGAGAAAAAATATTTGTAGGCACTCAGGAAAATTGATAAAACTCAAAATAAATCATTAAAGTTTAACATCAATTAACAAACGTATAATTAGTAAAAGCCTATTTAGCGGTTAATAATTCAATTGAATTTATTATTACACGCACACACACACAAGCAAATATATATAATCGCAAATAGACATAGATTAAATTAAATGGATGATAAATGCTGATCAAATTTGATAAAAACTGACAAATGACATATGTTGAAGAAATGTAAATTTTATAAACAGACTCCGTGACGTAAACTCTTTGAAAAAAGATATATAGGTATATAGAACTTTTCATATTTTGTACTATTAAATATATTTTGTCAATTTCTGTAATAAACAAACGTTTACTGTATATCGTTATTCCTATATAATATAGAAAAATAGTACACCAAAAGCAGCTGCTATACATCTTCGAAATGACACTCGATTGAGTGCATGCAACCATGACATGTCATTTTGCATGCCGATCGTTCTTACTTCATTAATTTTGTTAATTAAGTAGATTATTAATTTAATTGATTGACAAATATTTCATTAATTGTATATATATATATCATTAATTGCTGTTGATGATCCCTTTTTAATTACTGGGCCTCAAACAAGATTCGGAACATCAAAAATAAAAAACTTCAATTTTCATTTATTTAATTGTTATTTTCTCATTTTTTATAAACGTGGCCTAAACACAGTAATTACGATACGAATGAAATTACAATAAAATACAAGGTATACTTTCCAACAACTGTAGGTGCTTAAGAAATGTATACAGATGTGCGGAGGCATCATTGTTTATTTTTACCGCACTTAATCCCATTTGTCATCAACCTCTATACAGGATAATCTCTATGCCCAGTAAAAGGGAAAGTAAACAGGAATATTGAAAATTTCAATGCTTTTTAATTCTTCTTTATCTATATGGTTTTTGGTGCTATAGATGAAGCACAGTAAACTATTGAATTTTATGGAAGTGAAGTACTTTTGAATGCTTATATCTTTATTCCTTGTTTTCACTGCGCGTGATAAGGGAAAAAGGAGACAATTTAATTCTGTGGTATAGTGAATTATGCATTTCTCTTCGAAATCACTTTTGAAAAATAGTAATTTAAACAGATAGTTAATTAATAACCAATCATTGTTTTACATATAGCCACTACAGAAACGTAAACTATACATTTCTTTTTAAACTTTAATTTATGCAATATGCTTCGAAACATCCCAGCAAATGAAAAAGGATTCAAGAAGAATTAAAATCTTGAATTCTTTTAATTCTGAATCCATTTTCATGACTCTGAAGAAAAGAAAATTAATTTCGAGAAAACAACATATTGAATACTTGTTGGAGATTTGTTAAATCTTTAAATCTATTGATCCTTATAACTTCAAAATTTATTAAAGATCCAATTAAAGAAATTCAAAACTTATATGTAGCTATATTCTTTCTCGGAAATTAGATTTAGAAATGAACGATTGAATTCTTATTCAATCATTTTAATTCTGTTTCGTTTGCTGCGTGCCATATTATATATACATAATGAACTTAAATTCATTTTTTTAAATTCTTTTTTATTCTTTTCAATGCTTTTTCATTTACCGGGTGGGATTCGCATTTTAATCTTATTAAATCCTTATATCTTTGTCTCAGTGTATCCAGGAGAAATGTCTACTCGCTTTCGTAATGGCATTCACAGTTTGCCCGATCATGTTCCTAATATAAAGCCATACTCAATTAGTGCCAGGCTCTTTGTTCTATTGTGTTCCTTTCTCAATCGTATCAGCAGTAGTTGCTCGTACATATATACCGGCATATATTAGCTTTGTACTACTGTATTAGTATTATCCTCTTACATTTTCTTTCTCAACTTTCACTTATTTAGCCCAGTTGGTTGCGGGTGTATACCTGGATAAGATGATCTAATGGTTTGTGGTAGGTCGTAATTTTACCTATGTGGATTATTCCTTCCGCAACTTTATGGTTTTCCATTTTCCTGCATGATTTTGGAAAACTCATTAGGCAGTGTCTTTAACCTTGACCCTCGATGTAAATGATTATAATGTTCAAAATCAATCGTTACGTTACAACATTACGTTAGATTAAAGTCATGCAGTTCGCGTTGTTACCTCCGAACTTTATTCTTGCAAACTCTCGCTCATTTCTGAATCGATTTCGCGGAAATTTGACCTACACTTAGAAAAAATGCGTAAATGCGCCCCAAAATAGTATTTCATTATGAATTTTCCCTGGAAGATATGTTTTTTAACGAAAATAAGGCGTCGGTAAAAGCGAGTTTGATCAAAGTAGCTCGTCGGTATTTAGCCGCCCCTTAAGAGCAAGCTAAAGCGTCTCGGTCGATAACGTCAATTGCTAATCTAAAAAATTCAAATTAAACAGAAACTAGATACATTTTCAAGTCCAAAGCTGTTTTAGGGCGCTTTTATGCTTTCTTTTAATGAATGTACGTCTCAGTAGGAAAATCGGTTTAGAATTGGGCGAGAATTCGCAAGAATAAAAATTGAAATTGTAAAATTGTAATTTACGAATGTAAATTTTAAATACAATACATTATTAAGAGCATTTCACGCTTGGGGAAAAATTGAAAGATGCTGGAGTACAGCATTAGACAAAAGGTAACATAGTGGTATACCCTTCTCCTAATCCTGTCCTCCAGCATCTTTCAATTTTTCCCTAAAACGTGAAATGCTCTATTGTAAACGCGCCCTAAAATAGATTTTGACTTGAAAATGTATCTAGTTTCTGTTTAATTTGAATTTTTTAGATTAGTAATTGACGTTATCGACCGAGATGCTTTATTCCCCTTAAGAGGGTTCTAAAGTAGAATAGTTACCGACCGAGGTTATCAACAATAAAATTATCAATAAAAAGTGATTAAAACGTTTTTGCAAAATTTGGGCTTTGGAAGGGTGATTCTAAATAACGTAATTCCAGCAAAAATCATTCAAAATTAAATGAGAACTTTTGGAAACAAATTATTTTTAAAGCAGGTATGGAAAAATAATTTGTTTCCAAAAATGTTCACTAAAATTTTCATTATTTTTACTGAAATTTTATTGAGGAACTATATATATATGTCATGTAAAATCACCCTTCCAAAGCCCAAATTTTGAAAAAACGTTTCAATCATTTTTAATTTACATTTTTCGTGTTTGGAGGTTAGGTCGGTAACTGTTCTACTTTAGAACCCCCTTAAAATAAAAATGTACCTAATTATAGCTTTATTCGTTTTGCAATACCTGGATTGCTCCGAATCGCTAAAAAATTTTATCGCACTGAAAAAAAATGTACTATTTTCAAGTAAAGGGTTTGTTTGAATGAAGTAAATATTTACTCGATAAAAATACGTAAATTACCGAATAAATGAAAAAATTATTTGCGTAAATTGAAATTACGTTGATTTATTGAAACAAAGCATTAATTTAATTCCTTCAGGTTAATTAAAAAAAAAATTAAATGTATATTTAAGAAAATAATTTCTGATATTAATAAATGAATATTTACAGCAAATAAATATTATAGGAAATTAACTAAAAATGTACTTTAATTAAATACATATTTTCATAATGATATAATACATCAAATTTCATGTTAAGAAAATAATTTCTTAAATTAAATAAATATATCTACTATAATCAAATAAATATTTTTTTAAATTAAAAATTTTAATTTACTGTAAAATTCAACAAATATTTATTTAATTCAAGTGTTTCCGACGAAAGATTTCGTTTGAGAATATATTATAGGTATTTCCGAAAATTAAAAAGGTTATTGATTTAATACAATTCGAACTTAAGTAATATCTCTGTGGATTTACTACTTTTTGTGCATATGTTTGAATGACAAATTTTCGCTTTTTCGAATGGCAATGTCTTACAATGTGTTTTCTAATATTTTACAATATTTGGATATAATCCGCCATCAAATAAACCTTGATTGTCAATGTCAATCCAGTAAACGAAAAGTTTCAAAAATCAAATTCAATGTCAAAAATATGAATTTTCGTCTTTACATTTGTGATTCAAACCTTTTTGAAGAATATCATGAACGTGACCTTGAAGGGTCTACTAATACTAAATAAGTAGAACAGTTATACACTGATCTAACCTCGCAACAAGAAAAAGGTAAATTAAAAATTATTGAAACGTTTTTTTCAAATTTTGTGTTTGAAAGGGTGATTCTACAAATCATATTCGATTCCAAAAAAAAATATTGGTGATGACATTGGTTCAAAATTAAACGGCGATTGTCCGAAATAAATTATTTTCTCTTATACGCAACAAAAATCAGCAACAAATAACAATAAATGTGAATTCATTTATGGGGTAAAATTTGCCAAGTGTACCCGCATAAAAAATTGATGTCTTCGATTTTTTAAAAACTTTATATACGAAATTGTAGTACTAACAGACCTCTTCAAATTCTGTGAAGGGCATAAGTTTAATGAGAAGGGTTGCCGAGATACAGGCGGTTGATTTTTCCGGACTTTTTTCTTGCACTAAGTTTTAAATAATGACAACTTCTATTCGATTTGACTTTACGCTGAGTATTTTTCAAAACATTTTTCGAGACAATTTCAATAAAAAATATTGTTTTCCGTTAAATAATAAATTTCAATAAATTTGTTTATTTTTTAAAAATGTTTTTGAATTTTTCTCACAACGTAGCCCTTGGGATTTTTTCGAAACCAAGATTAAAAGAAAGCTGGCTTTTTTCACTTAAAAAGAATCATGTAGTTCAAAAATGGAGAGATAAAAATTAGTTGCGATCCCTTTAAGCGAAAAATTATTGCATGTTCGAAAATAGGATTGAAAACAATAGGCAAATATTAAGAGGCATATTCATTTATGTTTGTACGTGAATATATACTTCTTAATGATTCCTTATCTTAATCCTATTTTTTTTAGCTTGTGAATAATATTCAATAATTTTTCGTTCACAATACGGCGCGCATAGTGCTTATATGCATTTATATACACAAAATGAAGCAAAACTGGATTTAAATTATGAATTCATTTTAATGCATCCGATTTCAGTATAAGTTCACTTACACAGATTTATAGATAGAACATTAATTCAGGATTCACTATTTTTTGATTAATTTAAACTTAAATGGAAAACATTTCATTTCACATGGGCGCATTCAAACGCATCCATAAAAAATGGATTTTCTGATATACTTTTTTTTTGGATTAATCTAGAGATTAAAAAAAGAAAAATCTATACCATTCAGAATTAAAATGCATTCAACATTTTTTTACGGACTCCTTTTTTTGGATTCACGTATATTCAAAAAAGATTTTTCATGCATTCATAGTTTCATTATTGTTGACGACATTATTGTCGAATTCACGTGCATTGAAATTCTTAAGAGTATATGAAATCATATTTTTTTATTCTGGTGCATTCAAATTATATTTGGATTTATTTTGATTCAAAAAAAAAAAGAGCGAATTCAAAGTCGACAAAATTAATTAAAGTTATTGTGCATTCGAATCCATGTCAGATTGCTGGATATCGAAATTATTTTTCTTTACTCTAAGTGTCATAAGTTATTGACTATATATGTATAAACTCGAAAAATGCATGTTATTTCCTTTATTTCTAAACGATTACGAATTAACGTAAAGTGACACAAAAACACGAGAAGGGGCTGAACAAAGGAATTTCGATGAGAATTTACAGAGAATACAAAAATAGAATATGTTATACGTATAAATCGATATAAACGTAGAATAGTTGTCTATTTTTCTATCAAAAATGAAACTAGGGGTAGTAGGGGTCTCACCCCTATGCCTTATGCTGGCAAACCAACCGCATGCCGAGGGTTGCCTATACATATGCGACCCGCTTGACTTGTTTCGACCTACGATGATACGTTCCCAAATCGTTCATATTACAATGAAATAAAAGAATTATTTAAAAGTTTTTTTATAACACACAATTGTAAACTACATGTTAGAAAAGTCGTTGAAAATATATTTTACATTTCTACATCAAAAGTATATAACATTTAAAATGATATA
>JAPYZR010009400.1:0-10183 GCA_030522945.1 Trichopria nigra | reverse complement strand
GACACGATTGAAAATAATTTTTTTCTCGAAAACTAAGCCGGCAATAGGAGTTTTAAAAAATACCACAATATTCTTTGATTTTTAATAAACGACATATATGTTTTTCATTATGTCGTAAAGAAATGTTGATTTGAAGGGAACCACCTTAATATTGTCACTAATAGTATATATATATTATCCCCTACTTTTATTTATTAACAGTTCAGATTTGCACGCAAGAAGCCTGATTGCGCGGATCTAACTTGAATTTAAATAATCAAAATTTGTCGACCGTATCGTTTAATTAAGGTGGCTCATTCGCGAATTGAAATACGATTATTTTTACTAATTTTATAATATGTTATGCTTAAAGTAGTAGGCTTTGCACGTGTGCAATTTAAGAAGGGATCATCGAACTAATTCCGTTAAAAAAAATATTTGAAATTAGTGACTTTTAACGTGTACCTTATGGAGAAAACCCACTTCGTGGTCATTACATTGTTAATATATCTTTACAGCCTGAAGACAGAAGTTTACAAAAAACTAGATGCTTATTATTAATGCTTTTACGAATCGAAATATTATTAAATTTATACCTACGTTATCGAATTCGTTTTGGAAATATTTCATTTCAAAGTTAACATAATTATCGGAAAAGTGAGCTATGGAAAGGGTGCAGGTCAAATTTCCTAAAGATCAAAGTTCCTACCAGTTAAAATTCATAATTTTTATGTTCCTAATGTTCAGATTTACGAGCGTTCAATTATCCTAATGCAAAAATGACTAAGGTTCATAATTCCTAAAGATAATTTTCATAATAACCTTAGTTACTGTCAGTTACTGTCGTTACTGTTATAGTTACTGTCAGTTACTGATGTCGTTACTGTCGTTACTGTCGTTACTGTCGTTACTGTTCTAATTCTAATGCGTGTCAGTGTATGTACAAAAACGACTGACTCGCGATTTTACGAATAAGTTTTTGTTATTTTGAAAGTAATTCTTACTTATTAATCGTCGTATTTAAACAGTAGTATTTATTTAAAATCTTCGATGTTGCCTTCACGAATTTTCCTTTCATTACTCCTAACGAGGCTCGCACATCATGTCGCTTCATTATACAGAAATATATAATGATTTATATTTAACAATATACTACAAATGTAAATACACATCAACATATGATGTGATAGGTTTGTAATACCCGGCGTCGCGACCATAGAATTTGCGACGTTGCCACATTTTTTCTGAGCAGTATCGTAAAGTAAAATTGCGTCTGAACTTTAACAAGTTATTATTATATTTTTAATCATTTAATTTATTAAAATTTTATTAATATTATGTTCCGTGTGAATATTATACCGATAAATATTAAAATACCCCGAAATATTAGCTGATCCCTAATGCGCCTGCCAATTTCGGTACTGTTGCGAGTGAGCCTCCTTAAATATAATATTGTGTAAAACGACCACTTTAGTACCAATAACGTCAAACATAAACATATTAGACGGTAAACATATAAAAACAAATAATTAGCTATATTTCGGCCTATCATCTCAGCCCTCATCGTAGGCAAAAATAGAAATTAAATTTTAAATTAAAATATTAAGTAAAATAGTACATTGAAGTACATTTTAGTTTTACACAATATTAAATTTGATCTAACTTGAACATTTATATTTTACCATCCATTTCCTCTATTTCATTCTACATTCTAATAACACATATTTAGTACATTTTACTCTTCATTTATTCAATCATTGTCAGTTTTTTATTGTTCCCTCTTTTTTCAATGCACAGATGGCAATTTTAACACTGATCTCATCAGATAACGTAGAGTTCATTGTCGACTTTAACGTTATTAAATGTTCCGACGTCATTGCGCACATGGCAGATTGCCTTGGAATGGATGATCCCGACGATACTACCATACCAATATCGACTGTTTCGTCGCCTATTTTGAGGTTGGTAATTGACTGGGCAACTCATCATAAGGATGACCCACCACCACCACCAGTCATGGATGGTAGTAACATTGATGATCCGTGGGATGTAGAATTTCTCAATAAGGTAAGTCGTTTATTTTTTATCTCGACTATACTTAAAATTTATTTATTTCGTTCGTTCATCACACTTGTGTCGTTATTACATTAATACAATCTAGCGTTACATTGTATTGAATGATAACTGAATTACTTGAAGGGGCTGCTAAAGCGATCCGAGAAAAAACATTCGGGTTTTCCGAGATTCCTGTCTTACCGACAATTTTGTCAAAATAACAGATGAATCACCGAAACTTTTTTTTTATACTATATATATGTATATATATTATAACACGCAAATAGAATATCAACAAATTTTTATATTTTTCAGATTGACCACACAACTTTGTTTCAATTGCTCGAGGCTGCAGATTTCTTTTCAATAACAGGGTTACTCAGACTGGTTTGCTGTAAGGTTAAACATTTAATCAAGGGAAAAACAAGAAAAGAATACATAGAATTTTTTGGACTACCAGAGCCAATGCAAGAGTAAAAGGTATAATAAGAGGTTTTTTTGAGGCAGTGATGATCGGTGATATGACGTGTAATAAAAGAATATTTTGAGAAAAATTTCAAAGGGACTGTTTTATACTTAACCCAAAAATGGATCCCAATGGACTATACTTTACTATCCTCGCATGTTGTCAAAACTTACTTACCAATATTTGACTATTATTTTTAACAACATTTTAAGCAATAATGGGCAAGAAAGTCGAAGTATAAACGCGCCCGGTCTTTCAAATCGTAAAACTGATATTTATAGTTTTGGATGTTACAATAATTACGCTGTTATAATTGGTCAATACGAATCCAAAATCAGATTTCGGTAATTCAAAATGGTGTATCTAAGATATGACGGCCGACTTTTGAAAGAATTCATTACGATCTCTCGGAACTTTTTTCTAGGGGTTCTTAAAGCAGCAGTTGTATACATTATGAATTCTGGAAAAGTTATTGAATTTTATTTTTTTTCTATAATAATCAAATTATTTCTGACAATCCAATAACTTATATGATTTCAACAATAATATATCTACGGCTGGTCTGAGCGTGTGTTACATGTCTCAGTAAACGAAGAAGTATTGAATTAAAAGAAATAGAATTATTAAGAATTGTAAAGTCGTAATCTTTTCGGTCCAATATGTGAATGCTTATTTATAATTCTCGATCCTATTTCTTGTTCTAGAATACGTCTGAATATTTTTTCGTTTATTGCTGTATTATTAATTAAAAGTTACGAAAGAAGTTATATAAGGAGGTACGAAAACATTTTCGAAGTATGAACTGGTAAACAATTAGAGGGGGTGCAAAATTACGAAAAAACAGAAGATTATAGAAATTGAAAAAAGCAAAAATTTGTTTAAATCAGACTAAATTTGACAAAAACGGGCAAAAGTTTGAAAAACTGAAATGTGGTGTAAAGACAAACACTGTGGTGCAATAACGGAACTTTTGATTAATTGACAAAAAACGATTCTGTGGAGCGAATGAAGTTGATAAATAGACGATGACGGTCAAAGTAACACAATTCATACGAGTAAAGAAATGAGTCTAAATGACAAATCATTTAAGGAAATATTTGTTTTCGATTCGCGGTCAACTTACCAAATTGATCGTACTGGACAATCGACGCCGGGCAGTAAAAGTCTTGCGGCTTGGGCGAAATCATCGTGGTCAACGACTTGGCCGTAGCGATGTTCCGCATGGGCAGTCGCAACGCGCAACCACTCTACCAACGGCGGTAATACGACGTAAGCTCGCTCGTAAGATAATTCTTGTATTCCTGCTCCTCGTTCGCCGTGTTCCAGCTAGAATAAACGATTTTGCGCTTTACATCTTTGCTTAAATTACCAAGGTTTTTGGCACTTTTTTATGCTCGTTTACTCTTTTCTAAAATGATAAAACTCTTCTCTAAAATGATTTCTTATCCCTGAATTAGGACAAGTTTTTTTATTACTATTAGTTTTGTATTTGACGTACCTGCGAGCACCGCATGTAATAAAACAATGCGTTCAAGGCTTTATTGGTGAGAGGCAGGGGGCACCTTCCGGTTTGGGTTACTTTGGAAATTAATTCGGTCAACTCCTGCATCGAACCGACGCATGTCGTCAGCAAGGACGGTTCCAAAGTCGAGCCCTGGACGTCTTTTCCACTTCGCGACGAAGAACTCGAACTCAGCGAACTTACACTCGCCCATCTCGGCAGTGCCAGTGCTCCTGAAAACGATAATTTAACATTAGGAAATGAAGTTTTTCATTCTCAAAGTATAGAATCGTGTTTAGATTTAGAAAAAAGGCTGAAGAGGCCCTACAAATAAATAAATAAATAATTGATGATGGACTAAAACAATGCCTTATTACGAGAGTGCAAAGACCAATGGAATTTCAGTATACAAATCATCAGTACGTACCCGATGCCAATCTTCCAGCGTTAAGGTGTGCGTACGGTTGCAGCAGTCCCCATAGATCACCGCTGTTGGCGATCGCGTGCTCCAGCATCGTAGCGGTCAACGTCGTGTGCGGATCTGTCGGTACGCACTGCAGCAGAATTTCCTCCAGCAGATTCTCAATGCCTGCCGTCAAATAGACGGCGGCGTATTCGTGAATAAATCTGCCGAGCTTCACGTCCGACATCCAACGCAAAAATCGGCCCACGGGCAATTGCAGTCCCGAACGCGACGCTTTCGATTGCTTCAATTGATCCCCAGATACGGCGAACATGGCTGCAGCCCGCAAACACGCCTGCGCGGAACATCACGAAACTTACATTTATTGATACGTTAGGTACGATAACGCGTGCACAGCTTTCTTATAGTTACGCTTTTCGCCGCTAGCCTTATATTCGAATCTTTCGATTTTTTTCCTTACATGTATTGTTATTAGAATATTGAAATGAACGCGATGAGAAATTTGAATACAATGAATGCGGAATCGGTACTTATGTAATTGAAGAAATGTGAAAGTTTGGGAAAATCATGTAATGCGATGTTGATGTCCAAACGAAGAGGAGATAGAAAGTATGACTCGAGTTAAAAAGCTATTATCCTGTTGGCAATTGCGAATGAAGATCGTGGAGGAATCATGTGGAGACCACGTAACAAAAAAAAAACCAGGTGGATGTTTCACCAAAAAGTGGAGAATCTCATGATGTTCGAAATCGTTCGAAAGAAAAGCGAATTGTAGAGGACAAGATTTGACACACCAAGTATGATAACGAGTACTCCGTGTCGAATCCTGCTCGCCATTACTCGCATTTGTTACGTTTCTTTGATAATTCTTCCATTCGAATTTGATAAAACATTACTGACATTGCAATTTCAGGAAAATACCTCGCATACTTGACAATCCTCATGGGCTGCATGTACAGTAAAAAATACAAAAAATCAATTGACAATCATCAATAACCCGAATCCAACTTTCTTTTATGACTTACAACCTAACAACGCATCGTCCAACTGAAAAAAAAAGAAAGAAACGAACCTTGGTGCAAGAATCAGCTAGGGCCGGACACAGGACGATCTTGAAAGCGCTATAAACCACGTGCTTGCTGCAAAGCCCAAGTGGTTTCGCCAGTCGCTGCGTCTCCCGTCCGATCCTGACCAGGGCCCTTTGGAGAAGGTACGACAATCGCGGGATCGTTTCCATCGTCACTTGCTCCATGTGTTCCCTCGTTCTGCCGTTCTGGAGGACCCGGAGGACGTCGTGGTGCGTCCAGGGCAGCTGCTGGAGTTCGACGAGGCGATTGTGCGAGTCCACCCAGACGAATTCGTCGGCGCTGGTGACATTCGTATTGATGGTCTCCAAACTGGAATGACGCATCAGCCTTCGGACCGCCGGTTCTGAGCTTTCAGAACCGCTTAACGACGAATACGTCGACGTCGACGTATGTGAACGCATCGTCAGCTGCTGAATCGCAAGCTTGATGTCCTCCAGGCCTGACCCGGACCAAGGAACTTGCAGCTGTAATAGAGATTTTGAAGAATTATAATTTTGTTTTTTTTTTCATGTTTTAGAATATTAGTTATGAATATAATAAAAAAAAAAAAATTAAAAATTAAAAAAGAAGCAAAAAGAAATGACGTTATAAATTGAGGCCTGACCAGGAGACATCCAAAAAACGTAAAAAATTTTAGAATAAAAAACTCATTTTTCAACACTTTTTCAAACTCTTCGAAAAAGTCTAAAAAAAAAATTACGTTATAAATCCCATGGCTATAGAAAAACATGTAACGGTAAAAAATTTCATCAATAAGATCGTATGAAAATAATCGAATTTCAAAATCACGAGGTTACTTTCTAACCACCCGTTACATACGTATATAACTGTTCGAACTTCGAACTTAATAAGACGAATGTTTTTGTACCATTCAATGTATAATGGATAGTACAATACGGAAACGAATTATTGACTTATTTGAAAGTATAACTTTTTTTCCGTTTCTCAATTTTATATTTGTGTTTTCGTTTTTTTCATACAGTATACATCTGTAATAATTCGTTCTCTGAAATTTGAGATTCTTTTACCGCAACTTCTGTGGAAAAGACGTCGCGCCGCAGTTTATACACGTGTAAAATACATCCCGTTTCTTATCGCAACAAATAAAATTCGGGTAGTCTTTATATTGTCGTTAACTGACACTTTATTTGTGTCCACGCAAAATCACATAAAGATCAATAAATTTTATTGTTTACGAATTACGACGTATTTTGCATGTGAAGCAAATACGGGGTTAAATCGTTACAACAAATGGCGTCCATGAATTCACTGCAACATTATTACGATGATTCATGGCAATCCGTTAATCTGTTTTTTATTGAGTGGCTAATTTTTATTTCAATATTAAAATTTCGATTTTCAAAATGGCGGATACAGCGTGATTGCTGTGTATATATAAACGGTATATTCTATACGATTTTCAATAAACTCGACATTATGAGTGTTTTAGGGATCGATATCCAAAGTATCTTCGATTATAGCTTTGGTTGCCATTTACCATTTTGGTTGCCATTTTTTGTGACTATTTCACTATTTCAATTGCTATTTTTTTTTCCATTTTTATTATCATGTTGGTTGACATTTTTGGGCCTATTTTGGTTAATATTTTGTACTACTTTGTCACAATTTTAGGTGCCATTTTGGTTTCCATTTTGATCATCACTTTTGTGACTATTTTGGTTGCCATTTTGGTCACTATTTTTGTAACTATTTTGATCACTAATTTGGTTGGGACATTGATCACCATTTTCATCATTATTTCGATTACCATTTATTTTGCCATTTTGATTATCATTTTGGTTGGCACATTAGTTGCCATTTTTGTGACTATTTTACTCACCATACAGGGTGCCATTTTGGTACTGTTTTGATCACTACTTCGGTTATTACTTTAGTTTCCATTTTCATTGCCATTGTAGTGTATATTTTGTTTATCATTTTAGTCACTATTTTGGTTACTATTTTGGTCACTATTTCCATTACTAGTTTTGTTGTCATTTTGATTATCATGTTGGTTTTAATTTTCGTTGCCATTTTTGGTGTCATTTTAAAATTTCCGTAATTCAAAGCCTCAAAATTTTTCTCAAATTTCCAATTTCTCAATTTTTCTCAAAATACCAGATTTACCGGATACGAAGCCCATCACCAATACTTCATTAGGTAATTGAAAATTCATATTTTTACTCATTTCTCAGTATCACGAAATTAATCTTATCGAGCACTGAATTCGAAAACAAAAAAAAAATAAATTTCTCGACTTTAAAACGTTAATAAATTCAACTCTTTTGTAATATAGAACTTTTTTCTAATGTAAAAAAGAAAACTTATAATCATCAAAGACTAAGAATTGTCGGTCCATGCATTATTACGTCTATACACTAATATTATTAGGACAGTAATGAAAATGCAACATTGAAAGAAAAAAAACAAACAAAAAAACGTATAAGAACCTTGGCGGGTGTCGCGCGGTGTCTGTTGCGACTTTGTCCCGATCTGTTCCTGCCATTTCTTTGCGTAACAGATGCTGAAAGTCGGTCATCTTCTGGAACGGAATTCAAAGCCTGGGGACTGTGAGTTCTGTGATGTCGATGGGGCGGCGAACTGCTGCTCGTGTGTCCGCCAGTGTCTGACATACTTGCATGTCCTGACGACCGATTCTCGTCGGATGAACTGTTCCCCGTGCATTCTGGTCGTCTCTGCGCAAGACAAAATCAATCCATTGTTAAAAAAAAAATGTCTTTTTAAGTCAATTATATACTCTGCAAATGTTTAATTGAAATTATCACAAATGTCATTTATAATTCTTGGAATATTTCACATGTCTCGGAGAATATTTCAATAGTTGTAACGTTTGGCAAATATTTCAGAACATTTCCATGGGGGAACATTGGAAATAATACTAAACACAAGACATTGCGAGAATATTGTCGTGTTGTAACAAATTTTATTATTTACAATATTCCATGATTACCACCTCTCAATATTCATGGAATATTTTTGAAATAATACATTATTTGACAATATGACGAATGAAACGTATACTGCCCTTAAAAATCCCTTAATTTTCCAAGTATTTTTTAGTATTCTTTAAAACGAAAAGTATAAATATATACAAAAATACAATGTTATAAAAATGAATACTTTTTAAATACTCGTACAATACAAAAATAAATAAATAAACAAAGTAAAGTATAATTATAGAATGGATCGAAAAGAAGTAAAAATTCGCGAAAATCGTGTATAAAAAAATATCAAATTGTCACAAAGAATTGTAATAATGTCAATCCGTGACATCATAAACAACAAAGGCATGTGCAAAATACAAAGAAAAATACAATAAAGTTTCAGTAAAAATGTGTATAAAAAAAATGTGTAAAAAAAATATACAAAAAAATGTATAAAAAAATGTGTAAAAAAAAGGTATAAAAAATGTATTAATAAAATGTATTAAAAAAATATACAAAAAAATGTATAAAAAAAAGGTATAAAAGAAATGTATAAAAAATGTATTAATAAAATGTATTTAAAAAATGTATAAAAAAATGTATAAAAAAAATGTATAAAAAAATGTATAAAAAAAAATGTATAACAAAAATGTATATAACAAAAATGTATTAAAAATATACAAAAAAATGTATAAAAAAATGTATTAAAAAAAGGTATAAAAAATGTATTAAAAAATGTATAAAAAAAAGGTATAAAAAAATGTATAAAAAAATGTATAAAAACAAATGTATAAAAAAAATGTTTAAAAAAAATGCATAACAAAAATGTATAAAAAAATGTATAAAATAAAAGTTCGACAAAATTGATAAGATTCATCAAATACTTCCAAAATAATTAAATATTCAATCTTTTAACGAAATTCATTATAATAAAAAAAAAAGAAAATGTCAAACCTGGAGAACTCGCAGCTCGTGCAAACTGAGATGATGATGCTGGGCGGGATGCGGGTGATGCGACGTCGGCGTCGTCGGGGCGACACTATCGGCATCCTTTTCTGCGACCATGTGCACCGTGTTGCTCTTTGGAGTACCGTTCGGCGTTTCTTTTGTATAGGGAGGGCAGTACAGATCTCGATTGACACCAGCGGGCCTGAAACAGACGTTTCATTCGGTTAAAATATCTTTATTTTTTTTTTCAAAAATCACTCCCCGCGACATCAATTATCTTTTCCAAAAATGCGACGTGTTATGAATGAAATAACACACTACGCAAATAATACTACGCGCGACGCTCACGAAAAACCTGTACACGTATGATTTGTATAAATATACAATTGTAAACGGACTATCTGGGGAATAGAGTAATTTTTTTTTTTTGTGAAGACGTCAACAGTTTCCGACGATTTCCATTTCACAGATTATCTTTGAACCTGACTTCGATAAATGTTTCAAATACATATTTTGAAAAGTTTTAAAGTGATCGGAATTAAGGTTTAATGAAATTTAAAGGTTTTTTTTTTTAAATATCGAGTGTAATTTTTTTTTTTCAGAAAGTCATCTTAGAAAAAACGGTATCATAGACCCTGTTGGAAATTCTGTCCAGTTTTATTGGATACAGTCCATTTCCTGGCTAAGTTAAGTGGTTTAAAACTGTGTACAGCAAAAATGCCCATAAACTAGACAATAACTAGACACAAATAAGCAAACTAGTTTTTTGTTACAAAA
>JAPYZR010009397.1:0-12409 GCA_030522945.1 Trichopria nigra | reverse complement strand
TGATTTTGGATGATAGTGGTGGAACTTTTACCTATTCTAATCAATGAATAAGCTTCTCCCACTATCGTCGAAAATCACCCTAAACTGGTAACACTGATTAGTGGTTCGTCATTAGATACTTGTAAGCGCTAGCGTGACGACCATCTCCGATCATCGTTTCAACGTTTTATCGTTTCCCGCCTTGCTATCGTCGAATATTATCAAAGCGATTTTTGTTTTTGAAAAATGAAGGATTCACGCGAAAATCCCTGCCGAGCTTCGCGACCTAAAAAACGAAAGCAACCGCCGAATCATCATACGTTGGAGAGAGAAACCGAATCGACAAGTGTTTTCGCGAAAAAATTAAAAAGAACCGAATCGACAAGTGTTTTCGCGAAAAAATTAAAAAGAGGAACATCAAAAGCGGAAGTGACCATAAATCCTGCCGACGGATATCGTTTGATATTTTTTGTATCATTTTTTCAATCGTTGAGTGAAATAATCAAGTGCAAAGACTGCGGTGGAAATCTGACTTTTTCGGAATCTTGTACCGCGACTTGGATTCAAACTAGTCATCAATTGTGATCAGTTATACATTTACACGGCACTGTAATATTACAATTGAACCGTAAAATGTCTAGGGTTTTGGTGGAATTTGACATTTCCACTGTAAAATTACGTTGGCACTGTAAAATGTACCAAGTTTTGGTGTAATTTGTAGGTATGCTCGGAATATTATATATATCAGTGCTCGGCGGAATGTATAATAATCCCTATATAGCGCGGAGCCCCCCAGTTTACAGTGCGCTTGTAATTTTACATTCTCCGTGCTTTTGTACATGAAAAATTACAAAGCCGGTGTAAAATTACATTTTTTTCAATTAAACAATCTACGTAAAATTACCACGATCACCGCACTGGTATTTTTATTTCCACCTGTTTCGCTGTAAATTTACATTTCCATTGTAAAGTTTACGCATATTTATGGTAAAGTTTACACATTTATGGTAAATTTCCTAATGTTTTCGTATGTTATTTACGAGAAAAATGTAATTTCACAAAGGGAATAATAGTAAATGTCAACAAAATTGTAAAAATTCGGAAATGTAATTTTACTTTCATTTTTCACAGTGAGAAAAACTACTGACGATCAAAATGTAAATCGTTAGGCCCTTTTTCAGTTAATTTTACGCGTATACCAGGTATACTAAAAAAATGGAATGACACGGAATTTATGAAGCTTCAAAACCTTATATGGACACCAGATGTTGAGGAGGAAATAATAGTTTTTCGCAGTTATGATCAAAAGCGTTGGAAAAAATAGCAATCTCTGAAAACGTAGAAAAGTTGTATAAAAAAGTAATTGTTAATTATTATACTGAGTAATACTTGGAAAATTGGACTATAAATAAAAATAAACTAAAACATTTAACGTTTCGACCTTTTATTACAGTCCTCTTCAAACAATTCTAAAAGTAAATGCATTATTAAGAAAAATTAAGAAATTTATAGACGAAAAAATCCATGTGTAAATATTGATAAAGAAGAAAATATATATAATAAAAAATATGTACCTTATGAACGATATTCAATAAGAGTTCAATATATGTTCAATATAAAGATTATATGAACTACTTGCTGGTGATGCTGCAGTTCGTATCGCGTAGGACAAAAGAAATCAGCCCTTTGGAACTTACTATACTTAGTTAATGTTATAATTAAATAAATTGCGAAAATGCGAGGCAATAAATCGATGCATCTTTTTCTGGTTAGAGAGAGAGAGAGAGAGAAACTTGTTTGAAAGTGAATAACAATATACTGATCGTTTTTACTCCTGCTGATTGGAAAATATAAGAAATGTCCTCACACGGATGCCTTACACCTATAGTAACGTGTCTCATATATATATATAATGCAAAATTCAATTAAAGTTTTATGTACAATAAGCCATCACGTTCGCTTGTTCAAATGTACGGTAAAAACACTATAAAATAAAAACATATATCATTTTTTAGGACGTCCCTCCCCAGCAACCACAAATGTAACAGGTATATTGCGACTATGTAACATTTGTAACAAGTAACAATTTATATAAATGTTATATTACGGTATTATATTTACACTTTCTACTGGTAGAGGTAAAAAGTTGGACAGAATGAGTACAAAATATGTACTCTTTAAGTCCTCATCTCCGATTATTCGGTTTCTGAACAGATTTTTGTATGAACTCGTCAAGAGAAGTGCTTAGTTCATAAAACGGCGCATATAGGAGGACTTAAAGAGCACTTTTTGCCACCTATTCTGTTCTATTTTTTACCTCTGCTGTGATTGGGCAAGAATTCAAAGTACATAATACATACGCGACATTACTGAATATTCGCCCTGTTAACGCTGTTAATGTGTGCGTAGCTGTCAGAGGAATTGGGGGAATTGGGGTATACATGCATGCCAATGCTCATGCATTTGACATTGACCCTCAATATATACATGTAAACGTGAATGCATGTATACCCCAATTCCTAGCTATATGCACACATTAACAGCGTTAACATCAGGGCGAATAAATTTTGAAAACTGGCGTCACATTTGTCACACCCAATCGGAACACGAGTATCTTTCGTGCATAAGTTCCGTTCCGCCATCCGCCGTCCATTCGGAACCGCAATCGTTTCGAAAAAGTGAGGTTAGGTGGATTCATCTATTGAAGTTACATTTTTTAAATTCCGCCAAGCCGGATTTTTAGTTAATTTTTTATAAATGCATTATTCTGATGTCGACCGGACCTCTTTCCAGACATAAAATTGCAAAATGGACGAAAATAATTTCGAGATTATGCGAGAAATTTACCAGTTCGCGGGTAAATGTCCCGGCAATATCAATCGCTCATTCAACTCCAAAAGTTTGCAATGGCCCGTGGAGCGTTTTGTTTTTCGGGACCGATGAATTTGCTTTACGAAGTTTGCAACGTTTATATGTTCAATAGTAAGTATACTCTACATGACAAATGACACGATTTTGTAAACTTTAACGAATAGAAATTGATAAATGAAAGTTGAGTATCACTGTTGATATTCGATGTTTCAAGATTTTGTTTATATTGCTTCGGATTTTTCTACGAGAATGCATTATAAACACTTTGAATTCAAAATTAGCATTAAAATCCATTGAAAACAATAGTTTGTAAAAGAACTTAAACTATACCTCTTACAAAAAACAAATAGAACAAATGACACCATTGATTTGTTATGTCCTTCCAATTACAAAACAGCATATATATTTTATAGCATATTCATCAATTGCACCGTCCCGGTGCAGTGCCTTTATTTGGTTAGTCTCGGATACCCGAGGCCCGGGTCAGAGATTAGTGAACATGTGCACTGCACCGGGACGGTGCAGTTAATGAATATGCTATTAGTTTTGTTGATAATTCATCAAATACAATTTACGCAGATTTATTTCAATATAATAATGTTTAAAAAATGTATTCTCCATTTAGAATAAATATGTCAAATACTATATTAAAATAAATCTTTTATTTAAAATTTTAAAATATATTTATCTGTAAAATATTGAAATTGACAAAAATCAAATAAAAATAAAACCATATGATATAAAAAGGTTTAAAATTGATTGTAACGTTTAAATATTTTTATTACAACGACAGTCATCTTTTATTATTTCAGTGAAAACAAAAGTGTAGTGAATCGATTGGAAGTAGTAACTGCGTACAAAGGGCAGGAAAATGCTGTGATAAAATATGCTAAAGAGCACAGTATTATTGTGCACAAATGGCCTCTAGACATCAAGAAAGATGAATTTCAAATTGGTATTGTGGTTTCTTTCGGACACTTGATTCCTTCGAGAATAATTGACTCATTTCCCTTGTAAGTCCTGTTACAAATTGTATGTTGTCTTAAGTTTTAATAGTTTTTGTTAATTTCGGTATTTCAGAGGAATGATCAATGTTCATGGCAGTTTATTACCGAGATGGCGTGGAGCATCGCCGCTTTGTCATGCGTTAATGAGTGGAGATACACGAACAGGAGTGTCAATTATGAAGATAATGCCTAAGCAGTAAATATACTTTGTTTTATTCATAAAATTGAATTAAACTTTTTGATACATTTTAAAATATTTGTATTAAATTTTATAAAAATGATTCTATTTTATTGTCACTTTTAGATTTGATATTGGAGCAGTAATTGCCAAGCAAGAAACGGATATCAAGCCTGATGAAACGTACCCTGATTTATACGAAAGAATTGCTCAATTAGGTGCAGATTTATTAGTGAATACGATGGAAAAATTGCCTGATATTTTATCTAATGCCACACCACAGAACTTGGAGGAAGTGACGTATGGTTAGAAATGAATTATCCATCTTATAAGCGTAGATTTTTTAAAAGAAGTATGGAATGTGTACTTAGTTGATTATACATTCTTAGATATTTCATCATATTTAATATTAATTATTTAATTGAAGGATAAGACAAATTACAGTATATTGTAATAAGAAAATATAAAAATCAATGAAATAACAAAATAATATAATTTAACATACAATTTAGAATATCTTTGATGAATCTTATGAATGATGAATTGATGAATATGATGAATTTTAACAGCAATTAAAGATCCATATATGAAAATAATAGTAACCTTAGTGCTGATGACACACTTTCTTAAAAGCATCGTGCATAAATATTTCTATTGCTGTTAATAGCACCCAAAGTGACACCACAAATGACATTTGTAAACTGGAACAAAATGACGGCTCGTAATGTGTACAATATGCAGCGTGGAATATTGGGGATGCATCCATTACGAACACACTTTAACGGCAAAGTTATTAAGCTTTGTGGAGTTCGAGTTCTCAGAGATCCTCCATCCATTACACCTCCCAAATATGTTCCAGGTAACTAATAATTTGTTTTTCAGACAAAGTACAATTTATACTTTCGTTGCATTAAATTGACTTTATTGTCAGACTATTTTATGAACATTCTGTCAAATTTTTAATAGGATTAGTACTTTACGATAGAAGAACCAAAGTACTGAGGGTACTTTGTCGAGACAACAGTTGGATATCTCTTAAAACGGTAATAATACCGGAACGAAAGCCAATGTCTCCTGTTGATTTTGCAAGTGGCTTCATTTGTAACCGGAAGGAGAAATATTGTATATTTAATTAATGAAGTCAAAAGAAGTTGTAAATAATATAAATGTCTTCTGTAATTTATTATAACATAAGAGTAAATTTAGTTAAAAACTAAAGAAGTGTTGAAATAAGTTTATACATACATTATAAATTTTGTTTCTATTTTATTGTGAAGCTTTTTTTTACATTCTACTTTATTAAAGCATTTTTTTCCCACAAAAACTGAATTTAATAGTGTATTATGTATCAAGGGCGTAATTATCAATATACACGAGACTACGATGACACACGAGCGAAGCGAGTGGAATAACCATCACAGTCGTTGGAGATCGATCGATATTTCGCGAAATCGAGAAAAGCGCCTGCAATGTCAAAACTCTTATTATTTGCCTTGAATTATAAGTACAAAATACTTTTTGTTGATTGATACTTCTTGTTTACAGTTTTAAATTTTATGGTATTTAATTATTTATTTATTTTTAAATCTTATAGTCACTTACTTTATTTGCATTTTGTACAGAAATAAAGCCAACGAATTTAAAATTTGATTTAATGCGTATTTCAAAATGCGCATTAAATTAAAAAAATAAAAAACGTATTTTGAATATAGTCAGTTATTGTATATTGTTTTAAAAATTTATAATCAATTTTGAAGTTGCAGGATACAAAAGTATCTGTTGATTTAGTGTCAAAAACGAATTTACATTTCACAATTTTTAATGTCAAGGAAAGTTTTGAGCATTTCTGGTAAGGATTTTCAGAGAAACTCACCCACTGATGGTGAATAGGTTACAAAACATACAATAAGAATACTTATGATGTAACTTTGTAATTGCGATTGTATTATACATATTTAATAAATATATCGCAGTTTTAAAATGAAGACTACCACTAAAAACATAGAAATCAATTATAGAAACGTTCATTGTATATTCAATATACAAAAAAAAAAAAAAAAAAAAAAAATTGTAAAATGTAAAAGGAACTACTCTGAACGCGTTTCACAATTTGTGAAAGTTTTTAACTCCTCGAGGGGTATAACATTTTTTAATTCAATCTAATTTAGATTTTCAGTAGATTATTGAGAAATTAATCAATAATTAACCGTTGCATTTAATTTTAAACTAAAGATTTCACTTTTGAAAGAATTTTTTTGGCACTTTTGAGCAATATAGACAGCATGATTGGAACCGGCGGAGTTAAAAATTGTATTTGATGCAAAACTTAAACACCTTCAAATCCCAAACTTACGGGTAGTTTGAATTTTTTATTTGCTCTTCTAATTTCATGTTGAGTGCGACTTTGCCTCCGATGACCCCGAATCGTCGGGGCGAATTAAAATTGCCTTATATTTGGCTATGGTACATTTTAAATAGCTATCGGCCATTATGAGATAACGGGACAGAATTAATTGAAAAAAAATCGACCTATTACGCTGCACACATGCCTAGCTCCTCGAAGAAGCCGAGTTATCTATGTATATATATAGATAAAAAATACATTTTACCACGTGTAGTCGTGAGCCGCACGATCATATACAATTCATTATGTGCAATTGACGAACTGTCGACGCTGACAGTGAACGAACGAATAATTACATCGTTGTTACGATTCAGAAAACCGAAATTGGGGATGTTTAAAATTAAAATAGTTTTTCCCCCACGAATCTTACTCGAAAACCCTATACGCTATTTATTTCTCGCGTACCTTAACGAGAACAAGTTTTCACTTTTTTCGAGCAATGTACAAAATAATACAATTCAGTTGAAGCCTTGTCTTGCATGCTTTATTTCAGGTGGCGCTAATTTTCTGACTCCGATGCCTGCGAAAAATAACAAATTTTAAGCATTACATTTGGTGCATTTTTTATTTTGACAGATATATATATATATATATATATATATATATATATATATATGCGTTCATAATAATGCCTCGATAATATTAATAAAATATGATCAAATAATAGGACAAAAATCGACTTACGCTTGGGTCACAGTCCGCGCAATGCCATGAATATCCTCGCCTCTTTGGAGACTTCTTAACCGGAGGGTCGAGACAAATGAAATGATAACACTTTTTGCATTCGTCGCACCTGAAAATTGAATAGCTCGTTGGTAAAACGTCGATAATGAATAAATTATTTCTTATGAAATAACTGCATAAGGAAATTTATTGTACTAACATGACGAGATTTTGGATTGTTCCAGATTCACTGCAGACATTGCACTGTGTCATAATTTCGGCTTCTTTATTTTTTCTGCCTCCCGATGACAGTCTCGCATTGTTGTATCCGGTATTTCTTGAAGTTGGTGTGACCGTCGGTGGCGGCGGAGGTGGTGGAAGGAGAGGCGGCGGAAATTTAGGCACCATAAGTTTCGGTGTGATTTCTGTGCTCGTAGATGTTGCTATGAACATCTGAGGGCTGGATTCCGAAGCCACTTCACCTTTTAATTTAATCATTGAATCATATAAGTAATGTAAGTTTCTTTCTTTCTTTTTTTTTTTTTTTTTTTTTTTTTTTTTTTTTTTTTTTTTTTTTTTTTTTTGTTTTTGTTTGTTTATTTACTTCAGGCTTTTTTAGACCATTACCTTTATTGTAATTCTTCTGTGAACTTCCGGTTGACCATGATTTTCAGGATTCTCAATGTCGAGGCTCTTCCTCTTGTGTTTTCTCTTTCGTTGCTTTATGCCTGTTATGGGATCTGGAGTATACCTCTTATGCTTTTCCCTGAAAGCATAAAACCAATTTGAAATAAAATGTATTTTTTAATTTTGTGTATATTTTAAAATGAAATTCATTAACAGTTATTTTCGTTTTATTTTTATCGTTATATTTTCTTTTTAATTCATTGTTTATCAATCAATCCGAGTAAATTTGAAATTGCTCCATTTTTTTTAATTCTCATTTATTCCTGCTTCTTCATCCGAATATCATTTTCGTTCCTATTAGGTTAACAATTGCAGTGACAATTGATAAAATACTTTTTTCTTTAATCTAATCTGTCAATTTTAATTTTTTTCAATTTGAATCAATGCAAAAACAAACAAAAAATACTTACCGCCTTCGTTTCTTGGCGCTTCGTTGCGATACGGATTCGGTTCCGTCCGCGGATGCGACCATATATTCCGGAGAACCTTCCCTGGGAAGAATGGGCTTGTTGTTTATAAATTGATGATTGTAATGAGGTTCGTCCACCTGCATCGGTGTCGGTTCCACTTTACTCGGATACGGTCCGAGTGGTTTTATCGTCAACTAAAAAAGAAATGAAAATTTTATTCAATTTAAAAAATTTAAAAATTGTAAGATCTTATTACGGCTGCACGAAGATACCTTAAAATACCAAAAAAAAAAAAAAGGAAAGAGTTGCAATATTTAAAATGGATAGTAACATTTTCTTCAATTGTACCTTTGGCGTTGTAAGAATATTAGGCGGGATTTCATGGGCGTTCGAGTTGATTATCGTGCTGTTCTTTGACGTAGTCGGGGTACTTGGGGTCGTGGGTACTTGGACTTCTTGTGGTGGCGTCACCGTAAGATTGAAACTCGAATCGTCCTTGCAGTGACGCAGTTTTCGTGGAGCCGACGTGTCTACGCGTTCTACTTCCGATCCCGACGATTCTTTATCGCACTCCGAGCATTGCCTGGCACGTGGGAAGAATTTGTTAATAATTTAAAGTAATTTTCGGTTTTTTAAATAAACTCCCTTTCGGAAAACATAATATGTAAACATAAAAATTCTAAACTACAACTTTGATTTAAAAACGTTAGTTTCACCAGCATTTACATTATCTTCCTGAATGTTTATACATTTTAGTTCTGTATAAACAAAAAAAAAAAAAAATGAACTCTTTTTTTTTTTTTTAATTACATATTAAACTGGTTTTTAAATTTGGTTTTAAAAACAACATTTTTTTTAAAATACGTACCAGCCCATGAGCTTAGTTTTCTTTGGCATGCGTAATAACGGCGGGCTTAAACACGAAAGGTGATAATGAAGATGACACGTGTCGCATTTCGCGAGAAGATGTTGATTGGTCGATCGTCTGCATATTCCGCACTGATGCCTGAGCGTCAATTCCGGCTTGTGATTCTGCTCTTGAGCTTGGCTGCTCAAAACCCGACCTTCGCGGCCACCTTCGCCACCTTTGCCTACGGGTAGTGGGAAACCTACGCCCATTTTCAAAGCCGCTACTGTTGGTACAGCTAAACAGGCGTTTACATAAATTATAATCTTTATATTTATAATTTATGTAAACGTGCAACACGCTCGTGTATAAATGTGTTAATTCTTTTTCTTAAAATTACAATTATTAATCCTACAAACTAACCGATAACCGAGCATCGTGAAATATATATATACAAAATCTGTCTATGGCCTTTTTACTTTTTAAATTTACAATATTTTCCAATGCGTCGTTCGACAGAGCGTTATTAAAGCGTTATATCGAAAAAGGTTTATTTTAAAAAATCGTTGGCTACATTTTAATCTTTAGAGGGCCAGGAAGACCACGATAGTGGCTAAAAATATACAGTTTTAAAAAAGAAAACATTAAACTTGAAAGCCGAGGATTTTTACGGTACATTTTTTTGTTACATTTCGGTATCTTCGTAATGATCATTACTTCCGTCATCGCATTGCCCACCATCAGATCCTGCATGTGAATCGCCATAGTAACATTTTTTTGCCAGTAATGTTACAAAGGACGTTTCATTAATATGTTAGTGACGTTTCATTTATAACGTTAATGCAACATTTAAATAACGTTTTATGTACAAGAATGTTCTTGTTCCGTTATAGTAACAAGTTAAACGTTATTTTGGGACGTTCCTGTGTGAGAACATTTATGGTTACTTGTATGTTAATGGAACGTCTTTGTAATGTTACCGGCGAAATGTTTAGAGGGCAGAATCATCTGGATTTGGTATATCAATAATTTCGTCATAATGCGAAAGACTGCGAGCGGAACTTCCATTTTGTTTTGGCGGCATCTTATATGATTTCGCTTTTTATTTTTAAACGAGTTAGAGTAAAAAGCTGAAAAACACGTATTTTTCGAAATTTTCTCATTTATTAACAAAGCCCTGGTAACAAAAAAGTGGATAGAATCGGATGGACCAATTCTATGGGAATTTTAAAGAAACGGATAGAAATGTATAGAAAATGTATGAATTCCTATCCGTTTCTTTAAAATCCGGATAGAATTGGAAAATGATTCTATCTATTCTATCCACTTTTTTACCACGGAGGTAAAATAAATGCAGCTAAATGTAATAAGTTTTCCTGTAAATTACAACTATTTTGTCCACCTTTGTTCACAGTTGGGAACGGATCGTCTTCCGTTTATTGACTTGGTTAAAAATTATAAACAAAAAAGTTTGTAATTTTTTGGTACCGTTTCAAATGAAATCCGCCGGACTGTTTTTCTAAGACATGGGAACGCAATTTTTGTCATGCTATTTTTCGTTTTTCGACTTGGTAGCGAGATGTAAAATTTTTATGAAAAACTGCGGGCCCTCTAAAGGTTAATGTTGCGAAAATAGCATATCGAATCGTGAAACGAAAAATGGCGAATGCAATAGAAAGTAAAAGCTGGCTCGTTCCTTACATTATTTCAAAAACTGGAGGAAGCCAATAAAAATAGTTTTAAACGACAAGAAAAAAAGAAAGAAAAAGGAACAGTTAAGATAAATATCTTCATCAACGTTAAAGTGATGCACGTGCATGCTTGTAAACAAATGCATAGAAACATCGAACGCTTTAGAATTGGCTATTTCCCGACGTAAATGTAAAAAGCATTTTCTACGTGATCCTTATAACAAGTATATTATGAATCAAAATAGTGGCACTTACACGTTTATTGTGAAAGCCAAACAGAAAGAAAAGGATTAAAAAGAAGAATGTATCAACATTCGTTATTATAAAATTGGTAATAACAAACCTTATATACTAAAAATGATTAGTGTGTACATACCCAGGGGCTGCGCAGCTTTTGGCTTTATTAAATCACTAATAAGGGGCAGGGGTTTCAGGTATGACGCGGCCCGAAGAACTTTATGATACAGTTCAATCTTCTCTTTGAGATTGATGAAGTTCCGCTGCTGCTCTTCGTTCTCCTTCATCGCGTCGTCATACTTCCGGTCTAGCCTCTGTTGCTCGTTAAGCAATTGTGAATTGATATCGAGGTACTCCTGCAATTTCTTCTTCATCGAAACTACGCGAGAATTGCGATCGAGGTAGTAGCCGATGAACTCGACGCTGAACGCTGGTGGAATGTGCCATTTTTTTCGTATGTCCACCAAGGCGACGAGCTGAGCCTCTTGAGATTCGAGCGCGATCGTGTCAACGCCCATTAACTCTGCTTTCCTCGCCAACTGTCGACATGCCGATGCCGATGTGGTCAGCAGCCGGGGCATTTTCTGGGTTGGAACTGAAGGGGAATGAAATTATTATTGTTTGAATACAGTTTTCGATAAAATATCTAAGGACATGTGGATCTGATCAACAGAACTGTTAAACTCAATTTTGTTAGAAAAGAAAAAACCTGCTTTATTATTTGTGTAGTGTTCTACTTTGATGTACACGATCACGGATCGCTGAGAAATCATGATCCACGTTTTTGCGGATCCTTCGCCAATTTCATTGGCATACAGAAAGTGGATATACGCATTTTATTCTACAATTAAATTCGGTAAAATAAGAATGGAAAGTCATCAAATATCTATCTGTTGAATATATTTTCTGAAAATATATCCGAATTCTTTTAGCAATCTTAAATCTTTTAGCAAGGGTTTAAGAGTTCTGTGGATTTGCCCCTGTACATAATAACCTTCCCGATAAAACGAAAATGGATTAAAAAGGATTAAAGTGCTACGAATGGAAGTAAAACCATTAGAGCAACGTTTTGGCGATATAATCGAATTTCTCTATTGGTTTCAATTCCATTTTTGCGCTCCAATTTCTTTTAATCCATTTTTGTTTATTGGACTGATAAAACAATAGCTTTCCAAATTCAAGTCGTGCTTTATGAGGCGTTAAATGTTTGTAAACATATTTCTTGTAATATCCCCTGACGCAAATAGTTTCATCAAAATCTAGTGAATTACTTTGGAAGCTGTGATTACTGAGTCAAACACATTTGATGTTGATTTAAGAGGGAGTAATATCATGTGAAAACTCTTTTATTCACGTCATACGTTTTTGTTTACTTTTTTTTTTTTTTTTTTTTTTTTTTTTTTTTTTTTTTTTTTTTTTTTTCTTCTTTTTTTTA
>JAPYZR010009388.1:0-12100 GCA_030522945.1 Trichopria nigra | reverse complement strand
ATAGATTTCCACCAAAAAATTCCCAAAATCGAAGAATCGGAAAAATTTTTGTTGGTAAATTCAATACTTCGCCCGCCTTGCGTCAGGCGAAGTAAAACAATGGATATATGGATAATAACTGGACTCATAAAGAGACCTGGTCAGGAAGATATTTACATTTTACATCTAATCATCCATTTCAATACAAAAGCAGGCGAAGTAATAGTGTGACTTGTGGTCTTATTGACAAAGCGGTAAATTTGTCTGAAATAATAAGGTTTAGACAAAAAAAAAAAAACTTAAATATTGTCAGAAAAACTTTACAAGAAAATGGTTACACTTTACAAATTATTAACGATTGTATAGCCAAAAAAATTCATGAATTTTATAACTCATTAGCTAGACATAAATCTGTTCTAGAAATTAAGCAGATGCAAAAGGTGTCCCTGAAAAGATCCAGAGGAGGCTAAAAGAAGAGAACATATATATACGATTGGTGTCTTGGGCCCATCGGTAAAAACGTAGGAAACATCAAACCCTATAAAGATAAACTACCTACATTAAAACACTGTAATGTAGTTTATCAAGTAGGATTTTTTTAAAACCGTCAAATACGATCTAATTATACAATCCACATTTCCTTTTGTTCTCGTCCATATAATGCATCTATTCGCGACCTTTAGAACCCATGATTAAAATCTCGTAAAATAAAAAACTGCAAAAGTGAAAGATGCCCACTTACTTCCTCGAGATTTCGGTATCAAAATTTGTAGGTAAATGTGAACGTCCCAAAATGGGCGTTGAGGGAACGCTTTAAATATCTTCTTAAATGGCAGGCAAAGGATTCATTATGCAAGCAACGTTATGCGTCTCTCGCAGTCAGTCATATATATCCCAACCAATTTTACATGTAACTTTTCCGAGTGTCCTCGTCAAAATCTGCGCGAAATGCGTGTCATATGATAAAACGAGCTCCTATAAATTTTCCAGGATCACCATTTCATCTTCGAAGAGACTCCATTTACTCTAAAAGTATTTCCAGCATCCGAAGAAAGCGTATAATAAATTATTTATAAGCTTGCTAAAATAGAGCTACATTTTGCACTTTTACGCATATACGAATAAAAAAAATACATTTCATATAGCTGTTGGAATTATTTATCCCAGTAAAGGTTTTTCACTCTTCACAATGGAGAAGATTGTCATTGTTATCGATAATACAGTTTCTTTTGTTGGTTCCCAGGCCGAAAGAAGCTATGGCATTGCAACCGGTACTGTTCATTCCAGTATTGGACTCGTATATATTCGGACACACATAAAGTTCAACGTCGACCCAATTTTATCTTCCGGCTCATCGGGGTTTCCCTTCATGGCCCTCGCACGCCGTAAGAACGGGTCATTTGCATGTATCTGCTTTGGGGATTTCCGCATACATACTATCCGCTTTGAGTGTCGCATAAATATATATACAATCTGATACACCTGCGAATTTATACAGGATTATATATATACCTAAAGTTTATCTTTTACACGCGAGAGTAGAATAATTATGCGTACTTATAGAGCGACGATAAATTTACTTCCTACTCAAATCCAAGTTTTTATAAAGACACATCCAAAATCGTTAGGTGTATAATATATGGGAAAAATGTATATTCAATTCATTTTGAAGAAGTCTTCGCACAAAATTTTATTCAGGTCTTTCACCCAACATCTTACTTGGACTTTCTATGTCGGCAAAAGGTCGTTTGAAAATCCGTATGCTCATTTTCTTTCACGAAGGTAATTCTTGCGTCCACGCAACAACGACGTTAATTCGACCTATAGCTCGCGAAGCAGGTCTCGTAAATCTTGCAGGTCACTAATTAATTTATTGCGGCACGAACTCGAACTTTGTCCCGTCAGATCACGAGTCGGGTTCCACGGGGGCTAAACTTAAACTCCCCATAACTCACGTCTTTCTGGATTTGCGATTTGTTGCTGATGCGATGTACCCACGATGATCATTGTCGATTGTCGATTTCGCCTGTCCGTCCACAAATTTCAATTATCGCTGATATCCGGTTTTAACGCACTATATAGGACGTAATCGTGCGAATAAAGCGAAGATAACCAATAAATTATCTTCGCATCGTTTACCATTTGAGATGATGTCGCTATTTCCATCGACATCCTAACCTAACCTAATATTCACAACGTGCATTTCACACGGGTGAAATGGGTGAGTCAATAATCGATGGATCGTATAGTCTAAAGTAGCTGAAAGTTTAGCAGCAAGATGGAGAATTATAACTTGGAACTTATAAGTTATGTATTTACACATTAATTTCACAAAAGGGCCTTCCTAACTTCAAATGTAGCTTTTCATAATGAATTTAACATAAATCCAAAATGTTTTTTACTAATTAGGATAGTTCCTCTTAAAAATCCGTAGGTCCCACGTTAAACAACCCACCCGGTATATATGTATACATATATATTAATCGAGTTTTGCAGATAAGTAATCGTATGTTAGAATCTTTGGTCAAAGTTTCAAAATGTATTCATGCGATGTATATATTGCGTTTATACTAGAAATATTATACAAACTACATAATAAGTTCGTGAGCGTTATCCACGTGAAATCTTCATTGGGACGACCACGCTAAGTTGGACAAAATTGGAAAGGTATACAATGTTTACAAACTGACGCTGCACGCGACGCGACCCAAACAAAGAGTAACGGGAAACCATCAACAGATATTGTAATAATAGTCACGCCTGTGCGAAATATTAATATGTCATGTTTATACGGTGAGAATAAAATATGAGTTTTATATTTTTATCCTCATTAAATGAGAAATGCATTATTAATTAACGGGCTAATTAAAAAAAAAAAAAAAATACAAAATTGAAATGATGTTTCAATATTTATAAACATTCGTAGAAATTACAATAATCGACAGAGAATTAATTTTGTAATAAATATTGTCCGGAGGGTAGTATTAACAACAATGACGTATTAAATAATAATCGTTCAATTTTCACAAAATGAATTTATCGGCTATGTTGTATCTCGCATCGAGTATATTGAATGCGGGATAAATAAAAGGGATCAGATTTGGCCACTTTTCACTGGTCGTATAGGCCAATACACGGAAGACGGAGCTTTTCTTCTTAAAATAGTCTCTGGCATCGAATACCTCCCCTTTATATATACGGCTTCGTTCCTCTATTGTCATTTATTATTCCTACAACCTCGTTCCTTTAATTTTCTTTATCGAAAAAAGTTTGTGAACGATTCGAAAACAAGGTTTCCACGTTTCTCTACGGATTTTCACCAATATCCGTAGAGAGATCTGATTTTTCCAGATTGCATTGAATTGCTAGTTTTTCAATTTAATCCACAAATGGGTATTGTAAAATAATCTCTATTTAATTCGAAGATATATAAATTCCATATATTATATATATTAGTCGTTACAGTAGGTTTAATAAACTTTTATATGTGCGTATGTTGTATTCAATAGCGTGATATAAATAAAGGGATAAAGGAATTTCATTTTTCATATATTTATTAATATTTTTTTTTTAATAGCATTGAAAATTGAAATAGTTACAAACAATAAGAGTGACTCCAAATTTTTGAAATTACTTAAATTTACCTCTATTTCGGGTGTAGAAACCCCAAAAAATCGACAATGCCGTAAAATTTAACAATTAGTTTTTCAACAAGACTTAGTTAATTAAAGTCGTGTAAAATATAAAACTAATTTACATTTTACAGGAGTTATTTTTATTTCGAGACGACAATGCTACATTGATTTCATATTTCACATGACTTTAATCAACGAAGTCTACTTTTATTTTTAATACAGGAAAATATGTTGATGTTATCTAGGGGTCGATTTCACCTTAGTACCTTTTATATATTAAGAAAGTTTGTGATTTTATAGAAAACATGCACTAAAGTAATTTTAATTTTGTAATTAACAGTATTTTCGATTTTTTTTGGGTTTCCACCCCCGAAATAGGGGTAAATTTTAGAATTTTCAAAAAATGAAAATCAATGCTCACTTTGGTTTTTCCAGACGAGAATTTTGATAATTATGACATATTTCTATGTTTTTTTTTTCAGGCTGTTAGCGAGGTCCACAAAAGAGGCTAAAAAACGACTTTTTTGTCCTAGGAAAATCAAAGTCATTTTTTAAAAAGACATTTCTATATTTTCATCGGTCTAGCTTTTATATCTAGCTATTGACTTACCAGATGAAGAAAAACATTCTGTTTCCGCTTCCGGATAACATTTACTAAGCTACTCCTGAGGGACTTTTTAAAAACCTGCCTTTTTTAAAGCTGCATTCCCAGCAAACATGAACTGTAAAATGACGTCAAAATGTCTTCATTTGGATACTTCATCAACATTTTGACGGCTTTTTGACATCATTGTACAATTCGTGCTAGATGGGTTGTAAGGCCATATTGTGTGACGGGTTTTAAAAAAAAGATACATATATTTTTATTTATTTATTTATTTATTTATACCTTATTACATACACAAACATCTGATACTGTTCATTATTCAACATTTTACAATGAGTTCAAGAACACTTGTTCATTCGAAGAAACAATTGTTTAAAGGTATTCATAAAAAATTTGTTAAAAAAACTTTACTTTAGAAGGGATTTTACATTTCCTAATTTGGAGGGGTCACTCTTATATATTCTTATGTTTTCCTCTTTGTTTTTCAGTATAAGTTTTTTCCGAAATTTTTCTGAAGAGGGTCCACACAGGGACCGAAACGTCATTATTAATAATTTTAATTTAGTCACAAGACTGCAAAGGGAAGTATTTTTTATTTTTCAATGTTTAAAGGTATACACAGGTGCCTTTTTGTGCTTCTACAGTGACATAAGGTCTCTCCCCAAGTTTGGACTCATTCAAATCAACTATTGATTCAACACCTGATGTGTCGAAGAGTAACGTTCGCGACGCAAAATGTCATTTTGCGTCCTACGTAAAATACAGTACTATGTTTGAATTATGTTTGTCTCTTTGAACTTCCGAAATTCTATCTAAAAATTTTAACCAACTGAATAGTTCATTATTGAATTACGTAGTAAATTCGGACATTACTATAAATATACAAGATGTTCAAAAGGACAGTTATAACAACCCTAATTTTTTCGTAATTTTTCATAAAACAATATATCCTAAAATAATATCTTTTCCTTTCAGAACAACGTCTGAATTCATTAAAAACAATGTAATAATTTGCGTGAAATTTTGCAATTTTGTCGACATTTGTAAATTGCTTATGTCATTATTTACAGCACAAGAGTTGTAACTTCAAATTTCTATTTGTTTAACTGATCGTGCAATTATTTTGGCTCAAGTCCACCTTAAGCCATAATTAAACAAATTTAATCTATATTTATCTTCGTATACGTTTCCTCCTGGATTCCCCTTCCCTACAATAAGAAGGCGAACTGACAGTTCTAACCCTGGTGGCAGCAAAATGGGGCAAAGGTGCCGTAACGATATTACAGAGAATGCAGGCTGAAGTACATGGATATTACACGTTGGTCGCCACGTATATATATACGAATACGCCAACGTAACGTACCTATATTCCCTAGAGTATATTACGTGAGGCGTTCGGTGCACGTGTGCAACCCCATATGCAAGTAACCCGGGTTCACCGAAGAGTACCCTCCGTCTCTCTTATGCTGTCCATCGCAATGTATATACTTTTCCTTGTTATATATGCTTTCAAATGCATATAATGTCAGTATGCATTCTCGATCGAGACTCGACAAGACGAAGAAAAATTCAAGATGGAGTCAAGATTTGCTCGTTCCATCTGATCGAAAATATTCCATTAAAATGTACCATGATATGGATTTGCAGTTCTGAAATGGGTTACTTTTTAATATTGTCAATGCAGAATAAAAATTTATTTAGAGATTGAAGTAAGCTTTATGGTAGCATTGATAAATGCTCTAGCATTATCTAATGAGAGGTCATTCAGATGGGTATTAACGCTCGTGTTGACATTCAGACCGGCTGTAGACGGTATATTCATCCAGGTTACCCTACTTGTAATTGGGATTCGAGCGGGTTCCCAAACAAGAACACATTCGGTCTTGACTCTTGTCACGCTTTACTAACCGATTTCCAATCAAGCTAATTCCTGCCCTAATTTCAGCATTCCAGTTCAGTCATCTAGCTGCACATAATCCAGCGGGTCACACGGATGCACTCCTTTTAAGTTTTTTAATTGATAAATTTTTCTCTCTCTGGTTATATTTCTTACCATTTTCTTATCGTTTTTTAAATAAATAATTGCAAAATTCTGTCTTGTATTCCGTCATCCAATAATTCTAATTTTCGCGTTACATTTCTGGTCTATGTGTGTAGTTTGGACTAGATTTCATATAACATTTGCAATACGTGTTTCACAGTCGTGACATCATTGTTACATAATTATCAGAATCATGCTTGCTAGGGAGAAACTAGGAAGTAGAAAAAGGGTGACTAAGATAATAAACAAACGTATACTTTATGATACTGATTTATTAATTATTTTCCTATCGAAAGGGGAGGAGTGAGACGTAGGTCACGAGTGTCACGATACATCTTGTTTAGGTCGATTCATGTGCGCAAGAAACAGATGCGTTCTTCGTATGGCTTGTGGGAAAAGCATTGTGCAAACGCCAATACGTGTTCTTTGATTCATTACCTGCAAATGGCGCTGCGAATTAATGACTTACGCCACGACACACTTTTCATCAAAATGTCATCATCTTCCATATGATGTCATTTCGTACATATATGATTCTCTTTAATTGTAATGAAAAACTGTATGACATTTTGCAATCTTAAGAATGAGAGCATATACGCTATCGGAATGTCTACTGAATGAAAGATAATTATAATAATAGATAATATAGATTATAGTCTTTTTGGCTGTTTTTATTATTTTGGCTGGGATCATCATCCTTGATCTCTAATTTGTAAATATTGTTTTCATTCAATCAACTTCTTTCAGTATTACTCGACACTGTTCAGGTATCGTTGAGGTAAAAGAAAAACGGGAAGATGGATTTTGTTACAGGAGAAAAAATGCGATTGTTAAGAGATTAATACACTTGAGATGTTCTTGACAACAAAAATTTAAATATTTTTTTCTCTCTACATCTCTTATTTTTTTTTAAGAAACTGAATATATTCTTAAAAAATTACAAACAAAAATTTGTTCACAATTTTCATTTCATTCTACAATCTGTAAATGACGTCATAGTCGGGCATCCAAAAAAAGAACTATCCAATGATGTACAATCAATCGCAAGATTGTAAAATCTCGAAAAAAACAAAATAAAATAAATACATATACGGTATTTTAAAGGTGGCTGAAACAAAAATTTACCCCCATTAATGAAAAATCGATATAACAAAATGGTGGATGTTTAAAATGATTATTTTTAATCATAAATAAATAAATACATTTTTCACTATTTTTTTCTTTGCAAAAATTGTTCTTTTTTTCAATTTTCATCCACGTTGCTGTAAATTTCTGTGCAGGACATGTTTATGTACAAATTCAGACAAGAATTGTCGAAATCGATTCGATAGATTCGTAGAATAAGTGTCTGCCATTTCAGAAAACATAATTTCAACACTGTAAAGACAAAGATTTAAAATGATTACGTTTCAAAATCGCCAATGTATAGTGGATTAGTCTGTCCTTGTTTAAGAGGTCTTGTTTATACCTTGCTTTCAGTAAATTTTCTTGCTTGATTCAAGATTTCAGTCGCATTTCTTGGTTGAGTTTAAGTATTTATGTTTACAGTGAAGAAAAACGCGTTTTTTTCATTGCGCTTAATATTTCTAGTATTAATCAAATATATTTTTAAAAAATTCAGTTTTATGACCTTACATGACATATATATATCTATTAGAACTCGAATGTCTCAAAAATACTATGCTGTAAAAAGGAATACTTAAATTCAGTCAAGAAATGCGACTGAAATCTTGAATTAAGGAAGAAAATTGCCTGAAAGTAAGGTATAATGTAAACAAGCCCTCTTCTACAAAGACAGCTTATGTACTTTATATTTGCGATTTTAAGACGTAATCATTTTAAGTCTTCATCTTTACAGTGCATGACGTGGTGACTTCTTAAGGTACAACAAGTTGAAAAATGAAAAAATAATCGAATCTTTCAAAATCCTAAAGTGTACTATACTTTCTTGAACCAACAATATTATTATCTTAAATCAAGAGAATGTCTCAGCGTTTCAGGTATCTGCTTTCGTAAACAAAAATATTCTTATATCATTAGTTGTCGAGACTTTTACAGCTATAGAAAAGTTATTCGAATCGTTATTAAACTTTATAAAATCCTGATATTTAAAATTTATAAGTAACATTTTCATAACATTCATAACAAATATTACTTGTTGCGAAAATGTTACATCATTTGTTACATAATTGTAACATAACTGTCAGAATTGTTACTTGATAGTAATTTCAACAACTAAAATGAGTCATTAATATTTTGTTCACGACGAAGTGGATAATTGACTGGGTCGACTATTTTTACAGTTATTTTCGTGAACAAATGTTTCTGTTCATAAATTAATTTTTTTATTCCTATCATTGTCCATCTACAGAATTTTTCTTTTCAGTAAAAAAGAAATAAAAAAAAAGAGAGAAAGAAAATCCACCGATATACTCTGTAGCCTTATAAAAACAAAAACTATACAGTTATACTCTTGCGGGCACTATATATATATATAGAGAGAGAGAGAGAGAATGCGCGGTGCAGAGTGTAGTAATTATTTCACATAGTACCGTGTATGCGGGCACTTTGCCCCTTCGATTTACCAAATTGACTCAATTTGCTTCCTTGTAAAAGTAGCGGCGTAACCCTCGACAACCCTTCTTTTTTTTTACCTAAAATGTGCTCGGAGGTGAAGTGCGACCATATACTTTTTTTATACGTAAAAATAAAAATTTGATCGGTTATGATTCGTCTTTTTCGATACAATTAATGAATATTACATTTTAACAATAAGATAAATCAGAATCGGAATAATTGTAAACTCAAGACATTAATTTTGCTTAGTTATATACATCATTCAAACTCATTATGTCATCTATATGACATCATCTGCAGATAAACCTGAGAAAGTCGGATGCCTCACATCTTTTGGAGCAAATTCAGAGATCATTATGAACTACTTATTTATTTTTGTCGTCTGCGTTACTGCTGTAACCGACACGCAGTCGTCAGAATATCAGAGAATATTGCAGAGTGACTAAATATATATATATATATATATATATATATATATATATATATATATATGTATATAGATATAATAGGCCGACATCGTCAGAAGACGCCGTTTCCATGAAGGTAAGGCAGATGTGGCCTTTGAACTCCGGTTTAATTACGTGCGCAGCAATTTGAGATGCTCGGACAACACGGACAATCAACATTAATTATCCATTTATTTGTTGTAAACTACAATATTCTTAAAAATGCATAAATTTTATTAAGAATAAATTAATAAACAAAATTTGATTATTTTAATATCATAACAATATATACATAGTATTATATATTTCATAACCAACATTAAATTAAATAGATTTATCGCTGGGTTTCGTATTGATAAAATTGAAATTATGAAGTAAGAAACGAGAATACGTTGAACTTAAAACTGAAGAAAAAAAAAACAATAAAAAGAATTGATTATATTATAGAGCAAGTTCTGCTACAAGTATAATGAATCCGCTTCAACGAATGAAAAGCATCCCATCGTGATGTAATTAGTCACGGTCCAGTTTATATTGCTTCGGATCGAGACAAAAGCGAGTATGCTTTAGGCGAGATAAATTATCGCCCTAAAAAGCAAAGGGATAATATGTAATAAAAAAATCTACATTCCGGACAATTTCCTTCTGCTGCGCAAACATAAATAAAAAGGGTATTATAAGTATAACGAACTTACCGTAAAGAAGTAAAGACCAAAATAAGATGTAAAAACATTAAACTACTTTGTATTTCAAGACCAAACATTCAATGCTTTTGAGACGTGACAAACTCGAGAGCAAAGTAATCTTTTCGTTTTCTTCCCGTCCACTGGAACGGAGATAAGTGAATAAAAGAAGAATTTTCATGTCCTTAGGATAGGAGGCAAGAAAATCTGTAAGATTTGTATAGCATTACTCTCGGAAAGGGGAATGGTAAAAGCGAGTAGGGTGCGAAATAAAACCAGCCGATTACGTCAAAATCGCTTTGAAAAAGCCGGTATCTATATAGACTACTCGTAATCTGAAAATTTTAGATAAGAAACGATGGATGCCTCGTTATAATGATTATTTGAATTCATTCCGGGAATTATTTTTCCATAATAAGACTTAAATATATATACCCGACGCAAATTATGTGGGAAAGGATGACGAGAAAATATAAAATTATGAAAGTGTGACGATAATGAATAATGATATCCAACTCAGCAAGCACAATTTTGACAATTATGTAACAATCATGTAACATCTTACGTAACAAGTAACAGTTACTTTCAATGTTTGCATGGATCACTATTGTATTTCGAAGCATCCCTGGCAAAAATGGAAGCGTACCGGTATACCGGTACCGCGGTACGCTTAAAAGTACAAATTTACGCTTATAGAACGCTTTGAGTACGCTTAAAATGCAAAAAGAAGCGTGAATTTGCACTTTTAAGCGTACCGGTACGCTTCCATTTTTGCCAGGGATGGCATCTACATTGTAAAGGTTGTTTCTTGTTGAAATGTAACAGTGTAACAATTATGTGACATTAATGTAAGAAATAACCATGATATATTTGTGATATAATTGTTAATTGTGCTTTTTGCTGATCGGAGTCAAATCAAACATTCAAAAAGAAATTGATTAGACGCAATTTTTTGGACTTTCATTGAATTGTTTACAAATTTGATAGCTAACCTAACCTAACCTAAAAGAATTGATTTCTTTAAAATTTCACTTAAACGTTCGAACTAATGTTAACAATAATTTTTATTGCTTTTTTTTGGCTTCTGTTATATCATTGAATGTCATGCAATAAAAAATTTAAAATTTGAAAGTGAGAAACGATAAATAAGTTTCTCTTTAAAATCGTTGCATACGCGTGTATGATCGATTAATTTTTCATTTAATCAAAGTTCAAGTATTAATTAGTTTCGATCATATTGGTCATAACAAGTGTAACTCTTTCAAAAGAGCTAATGTACATGAACTATTTTATAAAAATTAGGGGGGGGGGGTACAGTAAATATGTCGAATGATGATAATTATACAGGCTTTAAGTACAAAAACTCTGATTAGCGACCCTCACTGATACTCACATTATTGTTTGTCAATTAATACTCAAATTCTTAAACCATTTTGAACATTTTTTAACTCTGATACATATGGAGAGTCGTCATCAGTGAAAAGTTTTAACCAAGTTAAACTTAATACTTCGAAAAGTGTAGATATAATAGATTTTATAATAAATTTTGTACGAAATAGATTTACTATAATTTAGATGCAGAGAATAATTTCCATGTACAGTATTTATATAAGTCTTACAAACAAGTTGCCTTAGTAATTATTTAGTAGAGTTAATTATCAATTTCAATAAGAAACTCGTTTTATACATATACCTGAAATTAATTCGATTAAACTCTAATAGAAAATTACACCAGTTTCTGCTCATTTTTATCAGGCCTCTATGTCAAAAGTCATGATGTTCAGAAAAAATGGACATAAACTGGTCTTATTTTCTACTAGGGAACTATTCTTTTTTATTAATATTTAATTGTTGTGTATATTTTTTATATTATACATTATATATACCATGTATTATGTATTATATATTATTATATATATTATCATAATATATTAATTATAAATTCATATATATACTCCCAACATAATTACTCGTGTTTAATACCAAAGAAATGCCTATCTCGGTTTCCTTCTTTTCACATTGTCCAAGTTATTCCGGCTTCGGTAGCTCAGGTGGTAACGCGCTTGACTACCAAGTCGCAGGTCGGGAGTTCGATTCCCATCGGTTGAACAATTTTTCCATTGTATTAAAGC
>JAPYZR010009380.1:0-14679 GCA_030522945.1 Trichopria nigra | reverse complement strand
ACAAAGAAAAACAGAGAAAACAAAAAAAAAAAAAAAAAAAAAAAAAAAAATAAGAATGTAACGAATTCTCTTGTGATACTGAGCCATGACAAATAAGCAGGAGTAGCAGTGGAGAGCCATCGTCGTCCCACGGGAAATAGAAGATCATCCTGGAGGTTACCTAAAGCGGCCAACAGCCTCGACTTACTTATCTCCCCGAATGTTGCTAAATTTAAACATTATCTCGCTAAGTGCAGGTACTTAATGCGGGGATTATTTAGCAAATAATGCTTCCAAAAAGAAACGCACGAGTGGTTTCTGTACAGTGCGCATATAATCTGCTTTGCTCCTCGCTGGTAAAACAAAAATTATGTGCCTATCTTTTCATGCCGGAATTGATCTATTATAGGTTTATTTATCTTGAACGCGTCTTCCAACCTCTTTTCTTGGTCATTTTACCACGTCAAGTGGAATTAGTTGCGTGCAGCCTATATAATTACCAGAAAAAATGCCATTGCATGGATATTTTATTTTTGTACTCGGAGTAAACATGATTGTATAAAGTGTAGTAATTTATACTGTACTTAATTTAATATGGAAAATGTGGAAAATTAAAAAAAAAAATTAATATAGGAAAAAATTTGACAATTGTTGAAATCTATCAAAGCATGGAAAAACGAGTAGAAGTACAGAAATTTGATAAAACTCCATAGAATGAAGGGGAAAATGCTAAATTAAAGAAATGAATATTAAAAAATACGTTTTTTTGAAAAAAGAAATAAATAGGATTTTTCAAAAGTAATAAAAATGAATAAATTTATATATATATTAAATAAAATTATATATATATTATGTATATATATAAAATGATAATTAAATTTTCATAAAATCAAGAAAAGTTGACTAAGGTCAACTTATGAAATGTGTATAAGTATATGAATTAAGATTTGCTGATAAAAAATTATTTTAAATCTTACTTTTTTTAAATAAGAAGAGATAAACATAGACAAAAAATTGACAAAATTTAAAAAAGGAAGATTTTAAACATTTTTAAAGAAAAAGTGATAAAAGTTGACAAAAAGCAATAAAAGTGGTAAAAGTTACAAACCTGTCAAATGTAAAAAGTAATAAAAATGATAAAAGTAGAAAAACTGTGAAATGTCAAGTGTCCAAAAAACCGCAAAAAATGACAAGATTATAATTAAATAATAAAAAGTATATATAATTTGGAAAATGTAAACAAATAATACGTGAAATTTAGTGGAAATTGTAATAACTGATAAAAAAAGGAAGAAAAGATAAAAAAAGACAAAATTAACTAAATTAGGCAAAAACAAACTAGGATTTTACAAAATTTTGAATTTTCTACCAAAAAGTGACAAAAGTTGAAAAAAAACATAATTTTTTATGATTGACGAAAAAAAAAAAAAAAAAAAAAAAAAAAAAAAAAAAAAAAAAAAAAAAAAAAAAAAAAAAAAAAAAAAAAAAAAAAAAAAAAAAAAAAAAAAATAAGTAATCGTGACGACAATATAGTTGACAAGAATTTGAGAAATATTTTTAATAATTCCTTAAAAATATACAAAATTGACTAAAGTAGATGAAAACAAATCTTGATTTTAAAAAATTTTTAAACAAAAATTATGAAAATCTTTAATTTTCAACCAAAAAGTGATAAAGATTGATAAAAAGCAATAAAAATGGTAAAAGTTGAAGAACTGTCAAATGTCAAAAGTGTCCAAAAAACAATTAAATTAAAAATAACAACAAAACTGTAAAGACAACAAAACAAAATTAGAATTTGATAATATGAAAAAAAAACAAACAAACAGTATAAAAGGTAAATAAACGAACCGACAAATGTAATAACGATGAGTTACATACATTATAATAAATGATTATTAACAACCTATGCAATTATTAAAAATAGAAAAAAAAAGTTAAATTGGACTTTTAAATAAGTAATAATGTAAAAAAAAGAAATCGAACCAAGAAAAATGAAACATTTTAAATATTGATTAAAATTAACGAGGATTAGTAATTATTATTATCAATAGTCATTGCAAATTAATAAAAATTGTAATTAACGAATTTAAATTGGAAACAACAGACATTGATAGAAAAAGGGGGTATATCCAATAGAGAAGAAAATAATTTGCACAACGCAATGCGCGAGTACAATTTATTAAAGGTGATGAAAGTTAAAGATGACAAGTGGGCGAATACTGAAGAAAAGAATGTCGTAGTAATAAGATTGATAGGAATTTAAAAGTATGATTAATGTGCGCAAATTATGTAAATTAAAATGAATGACATAAATATAAAATAAAACGAATGATAAATATAAAATTTGAAATGAATAACAAATAAGATGTTACACCAAAACGAAATTAAATGATATATAATACAACTATTGTTAATAAACAATCAAATAAAATAGTTGAATGAAGATATAAAATGAATTAACAAAAACAATTTAACAAAATACGATAAACTTCAGTAATAAGATAAATTAAGTTATTGAACAACGTTGACGCAAAATACAAGTAGTAAAAACCTGGTATAAGTTTACGAAATGAATAATAACCAATATTTACAAACAAAATAATAGGAAAGATGATATAATGTGGAAATTGGAAATAACAATTTTAGCATAAAACCGTACAAATGTATACAAGTTGATAAAAACATAAAAATAAAAACAAAACAATAATTAATAAAATACATTAAAATTGTCAGAATCTTATAAAATTAAGTAAAAACAATTTATGATTCTGCACTTATACAGAATGGCAATGTTTATATGAATTGTATATTATTAACAGTGCAGCATAATTATAATATTTCGTTAAATTGCATATTGATTCCTGGTTCGTATTTCATGTTTATTATTTCTTCTCGTCTTTCCCTCGTTAATTGCTTTCGAAGAAGTCATCGTTTCGTTATCGAAACAACACGGGTATATATTTCGTATCAAATATCGATATTTACTGACATACGATAGTTTTCTATGTCGAAAGGTTGATTTCATTTGGAGCTAATTCACACTTTGAAACTGATACATTTTACATTGGTGAAAATTTTCAAATCAATTACCAACGTGCTTAATTGTATCGACGTAATAATCAAAAACTTAATATTGTCAAATTCATTATCAAATCATCGTAACAACATTCTAAAAATTCATGTACTTAAACAAAAATTATGGCATCCTTCTTTACGTTTTCAATTCTTTGTTATGTTTATTCATAATATTTTATGAACAAAGATTTTAAAAATATCCAGAAATGCTATTAATTAAATTCGTATTAAAAGTATAATTGTAAATTGTTAATTATATTCACATTAACAAAGTTCCATACTTAGAAAATAATATCCTTTATTCTCAGATACTCAGTTCCATGTTTAGTATTGTTCAATATCTTCATCACTTCTTGAACAATTGGTATAGTTGCAAAAATGAAAATAAATTAGATCTTTTTCTGCCATAGATTTGATTTAAAAACTATATTGTTAAAACTGATATTTATTGTCATTTCTGTCATTATTAAATTAATTCCATTTTCCTCAAGTTTCGATGTACAATGATCAGTTCTAACTATGCCTTGGCATAGTCAGAGTTATGAAAATGGACATTTTCAAGAGATTGAAGCAATACTTTGGATGAATTCAATTGTTTAGTTGAATTCTGTGTTTTCTTTTTTAGATATTTGATTTTCGCGATCCTAACTATGCCATGGCATAGTGAGTCTGCCCGTTCTTCGTTATAGTACTTAAATGTGTTAGAAAACATTTGGAATCCAAAGGAAAATGTATTGCATGAAGAGATCGAAGCAATAATTTAGATTAATTTAATTGCCTCTTTGAATAAACTATTTTTTCTTTAATATTTCGTTTTCACCTATGTAACTATGCCACGTCATAATAAGTTTGCCTGCTTTTCATCAAAGTACTTAAAGGCAATACTATGCCTGGAATTTAGAAAAATAAATATCATGAAGCAACACTTTGTACGAATTCAATTGCTCCTTTAAATAAACTGATTTTTTTTATTCGTTTGTTTTTCACGTTTCTGCCTATGCCATCAGTAATCAGCCTCTTTTTAAAGAAGATAGAAAATGCTCGAAATTTTAGAAAACAATCAATGAAATCCAAAGCAAAGTTGGAAAGAGAAACTTCCAACGATCTCACACCGATGAAAAATTATGAAAATAACGTATCGCAGTGAATGTAAGAACAAAGAAAAAAAAAAAAATAAAATGGCGAATTAAACAAATTCGCGCGTTCGCATTTTAGCGTGCTTTTTCTCAGAGTCCTTTTCCACGGGATAATTCGTTCTTCTTTTGTGGGCGATGTAGCAATTTCTTTTCTTTTTCTTCCCTTCGACCCTTCGCCGGTCGGCCGCTAGACCAACCAAGAACACGATCTCATTTTATCTCCTCGACCCCTTACACGAGCCGAGTTTGTCCCGGCTCGAACGATTGCAGACTCCAGCTAAAGGGGATGAAGCGAAGAAAAGCGAGACTGCCCCCGAGGCTTAGACCGCGCTGAGATAGAGCACGCGCTTTTACGAGGGCCACCAAGAGAATGGAATGAACAAATAAAAGTGTACCAACTTCATGTAAAAGCAATGTCTTGATTTCGACTAAATAAGAGAGGTTGTTCGCTTGCTTTCGAAATGCCAGCTTTATACCAGCTCAAGAATACCTGTACACTCCTGTTCGCGGATTAGCCGACGTCTACTATATGTCTGAAATTCACCCTGACGTCGACTGCAGAGATCAGAGAATATCTTATTTATTTCGAGTCAAGATGGCGGACTGAATTTTATAGTCCTGAAAATTAACGCAATAGTATAGATTTCAAGAAATGTTTATAGGTTAGGTTTTTGTCAACAATCGGTGGTATTGTTTAAATCGTATTCTATTCCCATTAGATAATCACGCAAGGTTCCCTTGTGAGAGTCTTTGATGGACTCATACTTCTATAATGTTCGATGCACGATCACGAGAGATGAATTAATGGTTTCTCTGCGGTTCTTTCAATTCTCAAAAAGCATAATAAGATTTTACACACGTTATAGTTATGATGGACTTAATTGCGCTCCGTTCATTTGGAATTTATAGAATACTAAAAGCCCATTTTGCTGATGATTATACAGACTGTGAAAAACTGAATGCAGGACATCCGCCTTTATTATAACGTATAATTAACGATCTCTTTATTTGACACAATTTATAATTCATTACATAAGATATGTAATACAGTTTTATTGACACCTAATAAATATATGTTCATTAAATGTTATTGGGTCGAATTTTTCGTGATTCAAAATGGCCGATCCAATATGGCGGAAGAATATTTTCAAAATGTTTCAATTTTTATAAAACTAAACAACGTTGTATAGGTTTGTGTTATTCTATGCAATTTTATATAGTCTTAATCGCCATTTTGAATTACAGAAGTCCTATCAGATAAATGGCGGCCGAAAATGCAAAAAAAAATTAACCGTTTTTTTAACTTTTACATTTACAACTTTTTAACTCAAACTTGACAGATTAAAAAAATGAATTTTTTTCATAATATCTGTACTTATAGGTGTCATATGCACGACATTTATAATAAAGACCAGAAAAAGTTGAATCGTGGAAATTCCTTCATTTACTATTTTGTCAGACAATGCCATTTCAATCCATGTAGAAAGCCATAAATACTAATTATCTTTTAACGAGAAATCGTTAGCACATAATTATAAACGTATATGAAGTTCATAAAAAAAAATACAGGCCTAACAGAGAATAATACTCACTTCGTTTTCGGATAATAAATACTTTCGTCCACTCTATTTTCTTATTTCTTTAGAAGTAGCCATTGACTCACTAGGCAATAAATGCTAACTTATACTCCCGCTTTCTAGTCCCTCCGCAACATCATGAATTTCAAAGTAGTCTTTCATGCTTCTATATAAATCGATTTTGTCAATAATTATACCGGTTGAAAAAAAGTTACGTTTCTCTCCCTAGGTACATAATATATTCTAAAATGAATCGTATATCGTTTTAAACGAGTGCAAATTGCGTCATTACCAGTTTTATTTCCCATGACCCGTTCAGCTCGTTCCCAATTTTATCGAAAACCTATATATATAATAGAAGTATATTTCTGGATCCAACGTTTAAATCTGTAAAGCGTCGACGAAGACATCATAAATAAACAGCCTTTTTATTCATTTATTCGGAATAAACGAATATTCTGAAGAATAAATACGCGATTGTAGAAATGGCCCCGGTGCAGGTTAAATTCACCTTTTCAATCGAATTGAATCTGGTATTCGAGAAGGAAGAAATTAATTTGTGAAATGAAATTGTAAAATGGTAAGGCATTATCAAATACGGCGAGCGAACGATGCATTAAACTCGCACGTTTTCACGAATGAAAAAGTTCAACATACTTTATCATCCGGGCGCATAGAACTAACTATACCGCATGAAAAGTAATTTCGCCGAGGAAGGTAAAATGGAACATCGCTATATATATATATATATATAAGAAATAAAATTCACTTTCTACCACACGCAACTGCTGGGATTGTGCAAAATTTACATATATTCAATAATACCATGATTTTTGCACGTTGAATTTATTTTTTCATATTTTTATTTTCTTTATTCATTTTTATACTTACATTTTTTCGTTTCATTCGTGTTGAAGTTGAATTTTTTTATTTAATTTTTCCATTCGTTTTGAAAAACTTGTACCTAGACGTTTACATTTGAATTTGAAGAAATGAACGAAAAGTTCGAAAAATCAATTTTTCCGCCCTGTTTATTGTTGTAAATGATGATGAGAAAAATAGGAATATACCACATTGTTTAACGAGGGCGGAAAGTAGACGTTTCCCGGCGAGTGAAAAAATTACATTTTAAGCAATGCGAATTGTGTACATATTATACGTCTGAATATTAAAAAGAGACTCTTTTCGCCCCCCTTTTTTCCAGCAAAAAACGTACTTTCCTTGATAGTACGGTAAAAACGATTTTAATCTGAGTTGCACGAGTTCTCATGGCGATTCATTATTACATCTTTATCGCTTTACTCGATACGATACTTTTGAGAAAAATGGCGCACCTGCCGGAAAACATGTCTATTTCGCCCGCTACTTCGACAATTCTATCGCCGCATACTTATACAACTCCATTAGTATCAAATAAAGAAACAAATGTTTTATTTGTTATTCGAAGTTATATATATATAGTTTATATATAGAAGTTATATATACACTGAAAAAAAAATTTGTTATTTTCAAGTAAATATTTACTTGAATTTAAGAAAACGTTTCCTTCTTTTTAGTAAATCTTACTTAATTCAAGAAAATCTTTTCTTAATTCAAGTAAATATTTACTTGAAAATAACAAATTTTTTTTTCAGTTTATATATATATATGGTGTTCTAAAATTCTCGAGCAAAGTTTCAAGTATGGTAAATTTGATGAAAATTTAATGTAAAGGTAATAGAATTTGAATAGTAAACATTTTAAATCGTCCAATTAAAACCGTGGGATGTCGTGTTGCTCAGTGAAGAAGCGATCGGGTATAGATGTCTCGTTATATTCTCATCCACGGATGACGGAACTTCAGAACGCTCCAATTGGTCAACTTAAAACGTCGATGCACAGGACAATATTCCAGTTCCGTGCATCAAACCAAAAGTGATATCGATTATTGGAACTGCAATTTCACCCAGAATATATGAAATATTTATTTTACACGAATACTCTGCGATTCCGTTACAATACTTTTCTTTCGTGTATATAAAAGATAAACACATCTTTATAAGGAATTCCATCATAAACGATACTATAGTAAAAAAAAAGAAGAATAAGAAATTATTCGTGCAATATTTCGCGTTAATGTGACGAGTTCCATAGTGCCGCTGAGAAAAACACATCTGCGTCCTTATATTTATGGACCGATCGACACTTACACGTCTTATCAGTACCTTCGTAATAGCTACATGACATTACGGAACAAACAGACGCACACACTTTTCCTGTTATATGTCCGTTCTTATATATGCCGTACCCTCGCCGCGGCTTCCACGGCGTTGCGCTCACCCTTCTCGTTTTCCCAACAATTTGTCATGTTGCGCTTCTCCCCCAGAACGAAAGACGATAAGCAGCCTCACGTGCGAGATATGTCATTTGATAAATTATACTATTGATGTGTGGTATTAGCGCCCTCTTAAACGATTCTTTTCACCGTCGCACCCGTTTCCGATGAACGCCTCGAAAATTGAACAGATGCCAGCAACAAAAAAAAAAAGTACCGGAAACTGGGGCGAATTTGATTAGCTTCTTTTCCGTCGGGAAAATAAAAAAAAAAAATATATATATATATATATATATATGAATAAATTACATTAGCAATCGCTATTGACGTTTTCTCTTCTTTGTTTTTTTTTTTCGTTGATTGCGATAAATCGAATACATATTTCATATATTGGGAATGGACACGAATACTGACACTATTCCTAATAAGATTTAAATTTTATCAGACATTTTGAAAAGTATTTTACACCATTGCTCCCGACATATTGGTTCGGCCATTTTGAATTTTGTAAATGTAACATGATATTAAGGATCGTTAATTATGATCTTTTGTCAAAAAAAAAAAAAAAACATTTTTCAACGACATTTTCTACTAAATAGTCACATTAAATAAATAAATAAATAAATTAAAATAAAATTCAACTTTTAGCCGCCATTTTGAATAGTTTGTATTGATCTTTGAAAAATTGTATACCACACTGATAAACCATGGAAACTAAAATAATCGCAAGATACGCGTCGCATTTGAATAGAATAAATTTTACATGATTGGTTTTGGGCCATTTTGAGTACAAATTTGATCCGCCATTTTGTATTTAAAACTGTGACGTCATATAAGACTCAATATAATTTGTTATCGAGCAATCGACAAAATTTATATATTCTTACAATATCGATCTTGAAAAAAGTCTGATAGAATTTCAAAGTTTATTGACCATCTTGAGTCGGCCATTTTGAATTTTAATTATTCGACATATGATCCTGGATGGCCCAACATTAAACAATTCTTCGAAGAAACAAGAAAGTCGAGATCTTTTTCAACGTAGCATTTCGCACAGTTTTTATTGAAATAAACGAGAAATCTTCAGCCGCCATTTTGAATTACGTATTCAAACATGAAAGAGTTTTCAATTTTACAGATCTAATTATTGTTAATCACCGACCTGGACGAGACCTGGGTCGTTTCTTCCGCTTTATAATGAAATAATTCTTTTCATTTGTATCTATCCTTCATGTTTGATCCGCCATTTTGAATTTTAGAAGACGCCGTACCGTATTTTTAAACGGAATTTTAAAGTGATTTCCGTTAATGGACTGAAGAAAGTTAATGAAATATTTAATTAAAATCGATATGTCCAAAATCTTGATATTGGTGAAATTACTAAACGGTTATAATATCAAATTCGCAGGAAAAATTATTAATTTAGTCGACGAATATACGTCTATTTCTCGAGTAACTCCAACGTTCCAAATTTATTTTTATCCTCTGTAGAATTTATCCTGGAAATTCCTTCTCCGTCCAATTTGTCGGAAGTCGGTCACGTCACAATTTAAATTTTGCACTCAGGTATACATTTTTATTCTTAAACATATATATTTTTATACCCCTACTTGCCAAAGGAAATAATGAGATATCTCTTTCAGAAATTGCTTTGTATATATATCATGAAAAATGGCATTAAGCGATATTTTGGACATTTTTGGTAATTTTATTTTTGATACAATAATATCAGAGTGCAACAGTGGGATTTATATTTTTGGAATTATTAATTTTGTCATTTGAAAAATAACTTTTCCATGTCTACCATGTCAGTATTTAATGTAGACATTTAATATAGGCGTGTCCAAAATACTGATTTTGGAAATAAGACTTGTATCCATATAAAAAGAGAATTTTAATAAAGTCTTTGGAATAGCCATTGTCCAAAAAAAATTTAAACAGAACTTATCAAAATTATATTTTGTAATTGTCCAAAATATTTATATCAGGATATGTACCAAAGTATTTGCCGCCATGTTTTTATTCTATCTCTACAAGTTCAGCATCTCTTTATCCTACATTAAAATGGTTTTTATTTCCTTGTAATTCTAAATAACTGGAGAAAAAAAAACAAACGACCTAATAATTTGCCCAAAATAATCGACAAAATAAGTAAAGAAAAAATGTATATGATTTTACACTCTCGTTATAAACTGACATATATAGATATAAACTGTTACAAACCGATCGACAATATTTTACGTCTATAAACCGACAATTTAATACAAAATTATTAAAAATGCCCAAAATAATGATAAACCACTTTTTACGCAGTTTCACTTACGACTAAAAAGTTCATGTACGTTTTCCAATCAAGTTCATTCAAATTGTCGAACGTATCTAATTTGCGTGAGTGTACAAATAGTACCATGAGCCGGTGAATTTAACACCGCACAATTTTCCGAGTTCCCAAGTTCGCTCTTAAACTCTCAATCCTTCCACGTGGTTGCCATGGCAACGCGGCATGAAATAGTTACTTATTCACACGATTCGCCTCTAGCAGAGATGTCGAAGGTTGAAGGAACATTTTCGGACCACCGACGATAGCGAGATACGACGTCATAAAGAACCCGACGTTTTATCGGGCAAAATCGTGACGAGAGACATTTTAACGATTATTTTGGACCTGAAGCATCGCGAATAATGACTAAACCCAAAAAAGTCATTTTTAGTAGACATACGAAGAAGAAACAAAAGGAATTTTTCATAATGCTCCAATTTTTAACAATCGCCCAAAATCAGTTTTTGGACATGCCTGTAATAAATGTTATTAATTTTTAAATATTTACTTACATTTAAAATTCAAATTTCAAATAAATTATATGAGTATATGTGAACATATAATTTTGGACAATGATTTATTTCATATCGTAGCGCAATTTTGGGCACTGACAAATTTCGATAAAAACATGTCAATTTCTTACATTTAATTATTGTCTAAAATATTTCATCATAAACGAGACATTCATCGGTTCAAAGGTTCACTTGTCAGTATAAAATATAATTTTGGACAAAAGTCGAGGTATAGATTATTTTTATTAAAATAATAATATCGTATATCTTGTGAAATTGATAATCACTTAAGGAAGTTTTTGAAAAATAATTAATCAAACAGTTATTTGAAGTTACTCGACCAAGAAAATGTCCAAATAATTTTGGACATTATTATTTACTTTATATTTAATAAAATAATTACGTCATTGGTATACTGTATTTTGCCCTGTTAGTAATGCAATTATTATGAAAATAGTAATTATAACAAAATTTGTAATTATCAATTAATTTCATGATGATTTTGGGCACATGTGATTTAATTCGTATATTGCAGGATTTAAAAAAATAATTATATATTACGATTTTATATTATTTAATCAAATGTACGCATAAATATCGATGATTTTAAAGAACATCATTTTGGGCACTATTAAGAAATATATGTTTTCAATTTAATCCTGTAAATTGTGGAATTTTCGATTTTAACAAATATACCAACGTGTTACATAACAATAATTAAAGTTTACATTTATTTTGGGCACATCGCAAATGGAATCTCATTAATTTGTTAACTGTTATCAGGAATTACGGAAAAAAAATCAGTACTTTATTTTTCGCGAATAAATATCGCCAGTATCAATATCCGGTTGTTCGAAATACTCGAGATGGCACAATCATTCCGAATTTCTGAGACGTGTAGTAATTCGAGCGTATTGGGATCGGGCTAACACTCAGCGTTCAGAACCCCTCAAGAAGCTCATGTCGGCTCGAATCAAGACTAGCAAACTCTCGAACGCCAATTAATCCTGCCTGGTCAATTTAAAAGGTGACTATACCGAAAAAGAAGACTAATAGCATCCGACACTGACAAGAACAAATAAATTAGGTGGCACGAATAAACTGTCTAATTTTGATTTATTACCTACATTCTTTATATATTTACATTTTTTTCATTGATTCGTCAACCGCAAGCCACCAAATTACCCAAAATGTCATCTTAAATTCACTTTCAGCTGGCAGAGGTACAATAAGTTTTGTGCTCTTGATTCAATAACTGTGAAACATATATTATTTGATTTAATTTGGCACAATGAACAATTATTTAAGAGTGCCCAAAATTCTATTATAATTATGTTTCCTTATTATGCGCAATATAAGTGTTATATTTATTATATATAATTAATTGTATAACCTTTATCCAACATATTTTACAAAAGTATTGAAATTTTATATTACGATTAAAAGGTACTTTGGCGTGTCCAAAATCATATTTTTGTAATTTATTTTTGTAGTTAAATTAAATGTAATAATATATTAAAGTGACTGAAAATAATTGTAGTCATTTGAATTATTCAAATATTTTAAGTTGTTTTATCAGTATCCAAAATAATTTTGAAATGAAATACAATTAATGATAATTAGTGTCCAAAATTATTTTGGTACCATTGTTTTCTTGAAAAACTATTCATAATATTATTTATACGTTCGTTCAAGTGTGTATGTATTTCGCGATTCTTATGATTATTTTGTCCAAAATAATCGACTCCAAAATTTGCCTAAAATATTGATTTTGTTTATATTTGTAAAAATATCAAAAGTGAATGATCCTGTTAATTAACTATTGTTTCGTTCAATAATTAAATATTCCAAAATCATAATTGTATGCATTTGGGTGTTATAAAATGCCCAAAATTGTTTCGGATGATCAATTTAAAGATCATTTAAACATTTATTTCTGTGTAATGTCTCAATAAGCATGTCGTGAGTTCCTCTAAAATTATTACTACATAAATTTACGATTGTATTAATTTAAAGACTCAAAATCATAATTTTATAGAAATGTCCAAAATGGGTACAGATTTGAAATCATATAAAACAGTCTTTAATTACTCTTAAAATTCCACGAATTGTTTTGATTAAAAATTCTATAAACCATCAAATTATAGCCTACATTTTACCTGATAAATAAAAATTGAACAATCACGGTCAAGTTTTCGTAACTTGAATAATTGAAAAATGAAAGCTTATTGAATTGAAAAGTTCGTCGAAATTTCGTCTCGCAGCAGTGGGTCAATTTTTATATAGTTACATAATGACAAAAATGATTTTTTGTCGCTTTTATTAAAAAAAAAAAAATGGTAATCAAGTCATTTTTCAAGCATGCAATTGTAACGCATCATTTTCAAAGTCGAATGAGAAACCGCTTTGTTGCTCTGCGTGTCGCGGTTAGTGCGAAGAGCGTCGTAATCTCCTAATCCGATTATTCGCCTCATCGGTAGACAACAAGAGCAGCCACCCTTCACAAAGCTCAATAGATACTTGTTTGCTCACTTACATCTTTTTTTTACACTTCGATAGCTCTTATTGAATTTGGGAATATTCAAAGTTTACAAGACCCAAACTATTCACAGAGCGATCATTTTGTATATTCGTAATGCATTTATAGTTTTCTAATCATTAAATTTGTTCGATTTTCAAAACATGCTTCTTTTCGTTCGTTTTGAAAGTAAAATTTGAAAAATAATAGTAAAAATTAAAGTTAGTTTCCTGAAGATATGGACAGGTAGTGTAATGTCAATAATTTGATATTTTGGGACCTTTCGTCGACCCAAAATGAAATGTTCATATTCTATTCTTATCTATTCCTGTCTTATTCCTCATGTTGTCAACTGATGATTATTAATTTTTACATTTTTCTTCTCTTTTTTTTTTGTTAATTTCATTATTTATTCCTTTTCGATATAAAGGAATTCTGTCCATTTTTGACAACAAATTACTCATACATTTATTTCTATTCCTACTTATTAATTTTTATTTTCTATACTATTTTATACTAAATATCACCATACGTGTCTGATTCTATATATCAGAATTAATACGTTTCTTAATTATTATTTCTTCTGATACTATTCTGTTTTTTTTTTTACGTTTCAAAGAAATTTACATAGTTGGATTTTCCAACGTAAACACTAAATATGCGTTATTTTTTAAATTTAAAATGCGTTCAGTAAAAAATCTAAAAAATGTACCCAATCAAATTTTGTCTATAGTTAACCAGTAACAATTGTAACAAGTAACAAATAACAATAATATATTAAACAATAATAATATATGGACTTAATATTTTGAAATAAATATGGTATATGTTAGACCTTTTATCAACATTCAGTGTATTCGGTTAATAAACGCAGTGTAAACACTTTTTTTAAGCGTTTCTATTTTCATGAGTAACAAACGTTTTTCAAATACGCTTATTAAACTTGTAAATTCCACGATTTTTATACGTGTTACATACGTATAATATTATACGTTTTATAAACGTTTCGCATTATATTCGTCTGAAGCGACTTAATGTTTTAAAATAAATATGGTATATATACTAGTCCTTTTATCAACATTCATTATATTCGGTTAATAAACGTTGTGTGAAGACGTTATTAACCGTTTATATTGTTGTAAATTCTAAACGTTCTTCAAATACGTTTATTACACTTGCGCATTCCACGATCTATATACGTTTTACATACGTAAAATATAATTATGCATTTCAAAAACTATATTT
>JAPYZR010009379.1:0-16586 GCA_030522945.1 Trichopria nigra | reverse complement strand
GAGCAATTCAAACTTAAATTCGGATGGGTACTTTTCTTATAAAAAATTCTGAAAGTATGAAACTCAGAAACTCAAAGCGTACCAAATTCAATACTTCGTCGTGCCTACCTACGGTGCGGGTCGAAGTAATATAATATAAATTCGTATGTATATATTTTAGTTTTTAGGTCCCTATTGGATTTTACATATACGTGGCATTTGATACGATGATTATATTTGGATACATAAATACAAAAGATAAGCCATATGAAGAACTAAATAAAGTAAAAATAATTAATAATTTTCACAAATGTAAACAGACTGCGGATTGTTTCAGTGGTTTATAGCACAACAATTAAATATTGCTTTATTCAACCCAACCGATAAAAAAAGCCGTAAAACTCGTATTCCAGAGAACGCACAATAAGTGTGGTACAATATATAGTGTATGAATAATGAATAGTATATATAAAATTTGATCACCTTCCCATTTGTTCTGCAATACTCATAAATCTATGTGAAAAAATGCTGAGTTGAATTGTATCTAGTCGTGTCGAAATATTAGAATGCTCACATTCGTCAACGGTAATCTTGATATCTCCACGTGATGTGATCAGTGCTCGACACCCGGGTTCAATGAGAATTGTACTAAGGCTGTTCATAATAACAGCGGGTCCGTTTATTAAATGACCTGGCGATAGATTTTCGTGTCTATAAATATTGGTTTCTTCAAACTTCTTATCAAAGTATACCATAGCGGTCTGAAAACATCAAAACTAGATAATTGTTATACGACAATATAAATTGAATCGCACAATATTGTTAATGCAAATAAATTAATTGACCCAATCGCAACAAATTGTCAATACATAAACTAGTAACCTTTTCCACTATTGGCGGCTCGTTCGATGGTGGTAAGTCTGGATCTTGAATGATGTCCGCTTTCCCAATTCCTTGCACTCTGACATCGCTGACTATAATTCTTCGATTGCTCATCGTAAAGCCAAATTCGTATTGATATCTGTTATCACAATTACAATAAATTTATTAGATACTATCACTACAACTGAAATATATCTATACAAATCAATATTAATATTTTGAATGAGAAACCTTTCTAGGAACGATATTTCGAAATCGCCATGTTTCGTTCCCTTTTTAAGCGATGAAGTGGGGTCAGTTTTTGCAGGACACATTAAACTGCAGTCAGTTCCTTCATAACGTAAATGTAAGAAGCATTTTATGAAAATTCTGTTTTCAGGAAAACCTTGTTCACGGAGTTTGGATCTCACATTGCGTTCCAAATTGAATAATCGACCATCCAATCGATCGAATGCATCTATATCAGGATATACAATGTTTTCAACAATACATTATATAAAACAAATTACAATTTCGTTTATTTGAAAGAAACATTATTAAACATTTTTTTTACCTTCGTGATAAATTTCAAAACAAGGTTCTTGAGCTTCTTCAATCACATCTGCTAATGCCATTCCATATGCTGACAAAATTCCTGCGTATTTATGGATGAATAACGTTTTAATGCTTAACGATCGCGCGATTGCACATGCATGCTGACCTCCTGCTCCTCCAAAACAAGCTAAGGCATGTCTTGAAATGTCATGGCCTTTCGCCTACAAATATCAATTGAATGTTTGTTTTATATGCAGGTTTAAAAAACAACTCTCAGCTTGATAAATCTCCTTGGATTTTATATCGAGACTGTACCTCAGTTAGAGCGCGAATAGGTCTGCACATTGTCTCATTTGCAACATTGATGAAACCCATTGCGACTTCTTCTACGGTCATGGCAGATTCGATGTTGCCTTCTGTAAAGAGGAAATCATTTATCTGAAACAAAACATTTGCTTTTTTACAAGTATTTTAATGAATGGAATCTATTTTTTGAAAATACATCAGCATGATCGACCAATAAGTTTATTTACTCTTTTCAAGCTAACAGTAGTAAACATTCTTTTAAATTAACTCATTTAACTTTTTCCCGCGGTGTAGAAAGAACAGTATAATAATTATAATAACTAGATGTATACCTCATCTGTCAATTTCTTAAAGGCTTCAATAGTTTGGGATTTGTCCAGCATTTCGTCTTCATTGGGACCAAAAATTTTTGGAAAAAATTCCGGAAGTAAACGACCAAGTACCAAATTAGCATCGGTGACTGTTAAAGGGCCACCTTTTTTATAACAAGCAGGACCAGGATGAGCGCCTGCACTTTCAGGACCAACCTTAAATAATCCTGATCTGAAGAGAAGCATTGATCCACCACCTGCCGCTACTGTATTTACATCCAACTAAAAGACAAAAAAGTGAATTAAATCACGGATCATGCAGCTCTGCGGTCTTCTGAAAGCCTCTTATTGCATTTCAACGTTCTTAATTGTATTTCAGTTAGGTGCTTTTTAGCAAATATCGGAACGTTTTCTCGAGACAGGTTGAAGTTTAGCAAATGCCATTACCTGCGGAACTTGAATTGTGACACCTGCAATTGTACTTTCGTAAATGTGCTCGTAACTTCCATCGTATCGACTAACGTCGGTCGATGTCCCTCCCATATCGAATCCTATAACTGGAAGATTAGTTTCCTTTTCATAAGTTGTAAGAGCATACCCAACAACACCGCCAGCTGGACCGGAAAGGATTGCTCTCGAGCCATTGAATCTATAAATATAAAAATCTAATGGTCACTTATCACAGACGCAGTGGAAACTTAAAGCACTGTGCTGTTTAAGGATAGAAACGAACGGGTTGTTCTAAAGAATTTTTATACCAGAACAACTGCATTTTAGAAATATCTTAAACAATCACCAATTATTGCTCAATAATAAGCATGATCGCATAATATGAGATTCATCTGATATAGAAAATAGTAATCACGTTTATGCAACCGAAAGGTCTACAATGCCTGACAAATGAATCGATTAATTGGTGAGTCGATCTCGATAAATCGTGCGTCATCAGCATAGACGCTTATATTGATCAATAAGCTTAGCGACCATTGATTAAAGCCAATTTAAGATCCAAGATATGTAAACAAGGAATAACTTTGGCGAAGGTTCTCAGCACATGTTTTACAACTTAGATACACTAGCCCCTACGAAACAATTGAAATGTCTAGCTAAATTACTGGAAAACTATATACATCGTTTATATTATGACGACCATCCAGGAACTATATGTCGAAGGCAAAATTCAAAGTGAAGTAAAAAATATCTGAGTTTATTGCATTTTTCTTTTGCTGAACCTATAATCCTGTTTCTACGTGTAAAATTTTGCTTTAAAATCTCATACTGTTTTCCTGCATATGAAGCGTAACTTACTGTATTGGAAATGCTTACGTGTACATAGGAGTTAATCCACCATCGCTGCGCATGAAAAGAACTTTGCTTCCTTCAAGTTTATTTTTAAATCCGGCGGAGAACCCCTGCAATTAAAAATGTGTTCATTGGTTATGCCAAAAGTTTACGCGTAGTTTTCAATATACATACAGTCTACAGAAAATTACTTGAAATATCGTAGTACGAATTTCAAATATTTATTATTAGAATTTCAGCATTTCCATTGCTTTGTGGTACGTATTCTACTGCAGTATAAAAATAATATAAAAATAATCAATTTTGATATACTCCTATAAGTAAAAAAGAGTTGAAAAATAGAAAAACATGGAAAACACTTTTTTTCGCAAAGCAGGAACTTATTTAACGCTTTCTGAAATGAAAATGTCGAAAGTACATCTTGTTAAATACAAAAGTAACACAAAAATGACAATAATAATAGAATGTGCTCGTTCAGGAAAAGATTTGTAACACTTTGAGTTGTAAAATTGAAATCGCTCCTCTTTATGCACGATTTTAAATAGCCCAGACAGCACTGGTAATAAAGAGGACGCAATGTGGTCATAAAGTGCTCTTTAAGTCCTCTTATGCGCCGATTTCGGAGCTCTTTTTAAAAGCAGTCTTTAAGAGCTCTTAAAGATGACTTGTAAAATGTCCACATTGCGTCCTCTTTTTTACCAATGCTGTCTGGGAGTGCTATTGAATTTTTAAAAACATTTTCTAATTTTTATAATTTTGAATGTGAGTGTACATTTCAATAAACATATTAATTGTAAGACGTCCGGTAATATATAATAGTTTACGTAATAATATATACTTATTATGTATTGCAATTGGTGTTTGCAGAAATCGAATAGAAAATGTAAAAGATTATTTATTTACCTTTATGTAATGATTTATGTGAGGCGTTAAATAAGCGTCAACCATTGCCGTAAAACCTCGCGGAACAATTCTGGCCATCGGCATAACTTCGTGCGATAAGGATACTTGAGTAAATCCTTCTTGTCTGGCAAGTTTACCGATGAGTACTTCATGCTCTATGTAACTGAAATAAAAAGTAATATGCATTTATGAAATCGACCATGTTTCAAATATGACACCGTTCTTTCTTTCAATTACTTCCTATCTCAAAGATATAGAAAGGGATACCAATGTATCACTTCCTGTACCTCATTATCACTTTCAATCTCCTACTAATGTGACTTTATAATGTGACTTTATATTTTATATTCGATCTTTCAGTGATTACCCCACTATATCCCTAACAATTAACAAAAAACATCTCTTTCTATCCCATTTTATGTACCCCTTTCTATCTATTATTTACCCACTTTCAATCTTATAGTGAATATAGAAAATATTTGAAAGTTATTTTTAGTGGTGAGGAGACAGAAAGGGATACAATTAGGTTTCCCGCGAGTAAAATGTAAAAGCATATCGGACTTATAACAAACAAATAAATTAATTACAACATAGAAAACCTTTAGCAAACTTTAAAATCTGTATCTATAATAATCAAATTTGAAAATCGCTTACGTGTAGCTATGCATAAGGGCAACTGCTAAGCTTTCAATTCCAACGTTTTTCAGTTCTCGAAGTTTCTGAATTATGCTTGTTTCATCGAGTTCATCGATCACATAAAAATCCTCCCCTGTAGAGCCCCTCACGACTCGCCACTGTTTTTTAGGTATCTGACATTTGTCATACAAAGCAGGTATAACGCGACATTTTATTTCTACAACTTCCGAAAATAAAACTTCAGGGGTGGTGATTTCCTGTATGTATATACAATAATAACAATATTAAATATTTCGGATTACCGAACCATTATATAATAGATTCTGAAAAGTTTGTTATAATAAATTTCAGAAACATTCATATGTGTACTCACTATGAAAACGTTAATACATTTGAAAAAAAAATTGCATACATAATGATGAATGTTACACCTGTACGCATATAAATACCCCACAATGTGCATATAGTTGTTAAAACATGTTACTGTAGAAATTACAATGTCATACCAAGTCAAAGATATTCGGTCGAGCCTGATTTCCAATTCGAAGAAGGTCTTTGAATCCTTCATTAATAAGTAGAGCCATTTTTGCACCTTTCCTTTCCAGCAATGCATTTGTGGCCACTGTTGTTCCCATTCTAATCCAAGATATTTGCTCAGGATCGATTTCTCCTCTTTGTGGAACTCCAAGTTCCTGAAAAGAAAATTGCAATTATAGGTAAAATAAACCTAAAACATTCAACTGATTGATTTTGAAATCAACGTAGGATTATACATTTATGTAATTATACAATAAATCGAAAAATCGTCTTGTATTTGGTCTCGAAATTAAGTAAAGTTGGGAGATACGCGGGATTCATAAAAAAAAAAAAAAAAAAAATGATACCGAGCAGAGCTTGAAAATACGTAAGATGATTCAAAAGTATATGAAGATTATTAAACAATTGCTTCATTTGAAGTAATTGAATAATGCAGTCCTTTTGAAAAAGTTTTCAAGGTAAAACGCGCATTATCTATTGAAGCATTGTAACCTCCGTCATTGTTAATCTTATAACGCATGTGTGAAGAGCTGTTATGATTCTTCAATCAGCCAAGGCAAATATTGATCTTGGAGTTTAAACAATTAGCAGAAAAAGAAAACTTCAGAAATATTTTCTAAGCGTGCATATAATACACTATCTGATTTACCTATGATGAAAATTTGCTAACAATTATTCAGATCTTACATTCATGAAAATATATGAATGCTTCCATTAAGTTAATGCTTTCATTCAATGCTACTATTATCACGAATGTTGATTAATTACAATTAATTCGATTGAATCAAGTTTCTTGGTAGCTACGCTTTTAACATTACTGTAAAAAAAGTTTGGTACACCTCTTAAAACCTAAATATTCCACATGTATAAAATTATAGAAGCAATACATTTACATATTTATTTGGAATGGACGTTGAGGTGTATGATAAGAAAACATTTATGATGATAATTAAGCAAAATAATAAACAAAAACAGTTTGAATCATATTTGAATCATATTGAACATATGTTTTTTCATCAAATGTCCACATATCATATCATAGTAAACCAAAAAATGTAATAAAAAATGTCTGTCCGTCAATAACACTGTCCATGATCCTGTACATACATACGTTATTACCATGTGGTGTGTAACTCACGAACGAAAATAGATATATAATATCAAAAATGTGTATCGCTCAACTTAGATCTGATTAGTTTTTGGGGTATATGTATAGTAAAATATTGGGCAAGGCAAAAAAAAATCTAAATCTATAAGTAAATTTAACAGTATAAGTTTTATTTATATTATCACTTCCTAAGTTTACCCAAATTTGTTGAATGTTGAAAAAAGTTGGATAAATTAACTTAAATCCTGTTTAAAACTTACATTCGTAATAATGACTTACGCAATGGTAACATGTACCTGAGAACTATATATGTACATGCAGTCCCAGTAAACGAAAACGTATTGAAAATGAAAAATACGAATTGAACTGAATGTTGAATGAATTCATATTCAGTCGTTTTAATTCATTGGAATTCATTTTAATTTGTTTGAATTCGTATTTTTAACTTTCAATACGTTTCCGTTTACAGGGGTATACAATAAAATATACATATATTTATACAGATTAAATTTTTGAAGACGTCATGCTCGAAATGTCATAATTTCCATTTTAACTGATACACCACCAAGTAAATCTTTATTACTGAATTTTAATTAAACGTTCTCAAGAAAATTAAAATGCACACAATGCAAAATATCAATATATATACGTAAATTAGTTTTTAGTAGAGGGAGCCCAGAGATTAACAAAGTTTGAAACATCAATTTTACGCTCTCCCACGATTCCTACCATTGGTATGATAAGATAATATAATATTCTATACCTGAGTGTTATGTTATCGGTAATTCAATGTACTATAAAATAGATTGGAAATATATTTTAACATATATTATATATATAACATTTTTCATACCTGCTCTATAATTCTTCGAATTCCCTCACGAGGTGCATCTTCATACATAGAGGGATCTTCCGATAACAGTTTCATTATTCTCACTTTTCCATTTGGACATATTGCGAATATGTCGGTAAATGTGCCACCACGGTCAATTGCAAACTTAAAACCTCGGCTTTCCATACCCTTTATAATCGTTATAAATTATATATATTAGATAATACAATATTATATTGACACAGAAGACAATGAATTTTCAAGTAACTATGTAAAAATTTCTCTGATATAACATATATATATAAAGGTGTTGATTATAATATCACTTGCTTCCGTACGCCATTTTCTTTTTTTTTTTTTTTGTTTTAATTCATTATATGCAGATTCGAATTTTCATGATGCCTATATAAAATATATTCGTGATACAAAATTAATTTCATGCCACTGTAAAAATTAAACTCATTTTATTCGTAGGCGCTTATGTACATATATGTTGACAAAAAACTATAAGCTCAGAACAGTAGTAGGACATCTGTATTATACATCTGTAAGAGTATAGTGCTACTTTTTACCTTCCTTGCCGAAAAAATACGGTATAGGATCGGATTTAAAAACATATATATAGAACACTATAGAAATGTTATTTTTTTATTAAAAAGTGATTGAAAATATTAGAAGCTTAATTACAACGTGTGCAATGAATAAATACATCATTTTTAATTGAATAATACTTCAACTAACGATAAAAATGGTACAGCGAATATATAGCTTAAAACTAGATTATTAAAACAATGAAGTATTGCGCCGAATACCTTAATCTTAAACTAATTTTACACTATTTTCTGTATGAATTTTTAAATAGTTTTTATTGTATGACATTGAAAATATAGGCTGACGGTGCTTTGTCTGTTATTAATTTAGGTATTTTAATGAATTTTTTTTCACCAAAAAATTGAATCAGGCTCTGTGGTATTTTCCGGCAGTACGAATAGCCTAATAGTTATTAGTGAAATATTGAAAAAATATTGTGCTTATCCCGGCCGGATATATATCGGCATGGAAGTTCAAAACAGTTTTGTTAAAAAATAACAATTAGGCAAATATGTTCGATAAGGAATGTACAATAAAAATGTGTATAAAATAGACCTAAATTATATATCTAACACTACGAGCCAAAACAAATCTGAAATAAAAAATTCTCACAAAATTGTCTAATTATTAAATAGTAAAAATATACATTGGTTGGGCACAATTATCTCAGTAAACCAAAAGAAGCATTCAAGTACCAGAAATAGAATTAAGAATGATAGAGAAGTATTTGTTTCAGTCCAAAACGATATCAAGTTTTTTTCCTTCTTTACGTTTAAATTGTCGACTTATAATGTCCATTTTTTAGGTATGACATAAGAATGTAAGACAAATAATGTCTAATAAATGTTGACAATCTTTACGAAAATATTATCTAACAAAAATTCCTACCAATTAATTTAAAAATTCTCACATTTTTGTCCATAAATTGTCGACTTTTAAAGTCCGTTTCTTATATATATATAGGTATAAAAAAATGTCTAATAAATGCTTGAAATTTCTACCAGATGCACGGTGTGTGCTCATGATTTGATAATAAACTAGTTTTTTTTTTTGCTAATTCTGGTCGCCATACTGAATGCGCCATTTTGAATTTTGCATATCTTATAGAGTATGTGCATGACTATGGAAAGGGAGGAGAAGCAAAAATAAAATAAAAAATAAAAATAAAATCATTTGTACATTTTAATATCTGCTGTAAAGAAACAACTTACAGTCTAAGTAAGAAAAAATATACATTCTTCCAACTGCACACTGTACGGTGGAGATCGAAGTGATAGTTCTAATCAATTTTTTCAACTGAGTGCGCGAAGTTCGATTTCGCGCACTGATTTGAGTGCGCGAAAGGCCCCATTTGCGCACTCAAATCTTCAGTGCGCGAAATAACTTAATTTACATAATAAATAGCCGCGCCGGTGATGGGCACGAAGGCACGATGCTCGGGCGCATTCAAAACAATCAGCGGTTCCCGGAAAACGTAAACAATAGTTACAATAATAAACATTTACACGTTGAAAAAAATAGTATACGATACACGTGCACTCAGGGGATTCCCTCACTCGCGCTCTTGTCACCCTCGCTATATACGCTCGGGCGACAACTGCGCATGTGCGCAAATCCCCTATTTCGCGCACTTGTATCGTAATATACTATTTTCTTATTTTAACAAGGATACTTGTATACAACGGCTCTTTTCAATTATACTATTTTTATTTACCTTTACTAAAATAATATTTAACACTGCTACAAACCTCCTTTATTATTGTAATAAATTATTTTAGATTTTTTTCACAATAGACCGTAACACAAAGGAACCCGAAAATCGCATCTACTGCCTTGCAGACGACGCCACTTGACGACTTGCACATACTCTATAGTGATTTCGTAATCTCTGATGTTCTTCGACCAATGCATTTCAAGTGTTTTTAGTATTATTATGCGTTCATTATCAAATTTCTCAACTGACGAATTAAATTCACAATAAACGCAGTTTATTTTTTTACTACGTTTATTACGTTTCTAATAAAGTTTAACCAATTTCCAATCTTTATAATAAAACTCTACTCTAACGGGATTGCTTATATATTCATTATATTGAAGCGAATTTTACAATAACTCCATGTGGAAATTACTTCAATAATTTCTGACATGGAATATATATATTTTCAGACATATGTATCTGCATTTTTTTTGACAATACACCGGCGCATGCACAATCTGGAATATGCTGACATATCTGCCGTTTCATTACGGGAGGAGTAATCGTGACAATTGCGAAAAATAGAATGCATGCATTTTTTCTAACATCGAATATAGTTGAAATAACCAAAAAATTATACAATAACACGGAATTTGTAATCATTTTTAATAATCATACCGCCAATATCCGATCTTCTGTTCGATTGCAATTATATAAATTGTATATATATATGCAATTTATAACTTTATGTGTTTTTATTCGCACAATTAGTCACGAAAGGTAACGTCACAACCGCAGATTTTTTAAATAAACGTAAATAACACTGATAAAGACTTAATGTATTAATTATATCTAGCGTTACGTAAGTGGCTCACCGCGGTTGCCACCACCGCGCAATGCTTGTAAACTGGTTGCGAAGTTTTCCGTGCCTCGTTTATATCGGAAATATGCGGTGGTGAACTGAGAATTAGCGGTCGAGATGATTATTGCTCGTTGTCAAGATAAGCGCGCACACTTCGAGAAAATTATAAAACAGCAAACTGATGCCGTGCTGAGATCAAGATGCGGAAATAGAATATTTTATTTATATATGATGACTGAAAATAAACAATGTACATTCACCCATCAAATTAAAATGTATCGAAATGGAATATATTGTTTCAATCCATTTTATATTTTGACCCATCATTCATCTGACTCATTTGTTTTTATAATTAATCGCAAACATGAAATACTATGATCAACAATGCCATTCTATATATGTATGTATAATGTATGTGTATTGAAATGCAGGTTTGATTTCGCGCTCTCGAAGCAGTCTATTCGGAAATCTTCGACTTACTTCGGCTGTAGGCCGAAGCCCAATCGGGCATCGAACGCGATACTCGAACTCGAATGTCGTTATGCCCCTAATTCTATGTTATCTTCTGCAATAGAAAAATTAAAATATACAATATATATTTTACGTATTTTAGTATACATATTTTAGGCTACTCTCAGGAAACTTATTACTATAGGCGCAACTTTGAAAAAGCTTCCTAGAAGTTGTCCAAATTGAATTCCTGCTATAAAGTTAAAATGTCGTTGCTTGCCGGTGGTAAATCTATTTTATAGGATTAAAAAACCAACCCCTGAAAATTTCAGCCCAATCAGCACATACCGCAAGAGGCTGGAAAATTCTAAAAAATGAAAAAAAATAAAATTCTTGATCAACGGACGAATAGACACAAGACCTATATTTAAAAAGAATATTTTATAGGCGAATTAGTCAGGTTTGAATTATGGTAAATTTATAATTAAAAATAAGGAAGACGCCTAAAAGTGCCCCCCCCCCCCCCCTCCCCCCTCAATAAAAATGTATCCTAAAATTACAAACTAGAAACTATATGTATAAAGAAATTCAATTTCAATTTAGAAAATTCCCTGTAAAATGAATACTGAATGAAGCCAAAATAACGAATTGAAACCATAAATTATTTACAAAAAATCGAATCGAACTGCACCATTGATGATAAAACAAAAATTCTTGCAAATATTGTACAATCGCAATATGTGAAAGCTGGATGCCTGTAGGATTGCATGTGTAGAATCATCCTTCTAAGCCCAAATTGGGGGAAAAAGTTTTAACATTTTTTTTTGCTACTTTTATTGTTGCAAGCTCGGTCGGTAACTGTTCAACTTTAGCCTATTTAATAAAATAAAATCCCTTATAATGCCAAAAATAAATATCTACGAACAGATGATATTATATGTAATTGAAATATATTTTAACAAAAATGTATGTAGTTGAGTTTTTGACATTTTGTAGATGTAAAAAATATTTTTATCACTTTCATACATTATTTTTGTTCGAAATTTAAACGTATGAATATATGAGAAAATTACATCATAATATATAAATAAATTAAGAAAATGTGACAAAAATGCTGAAATTCAATTAACATTCTTTTGCATTAATGTAAACTTTTGTTGCCTTCTATGATTTATATATATATTTTTTTTTTTCACAGCTTACTGGAAATCTGGCAAAATGTCTTTATAAATGAATGTATGTGTTGTTATATCGATATACCAATGAGTACAATACTCATTTATAATTTTTCATTATTTAAATATAAGAAACTTCGTGGTTACAGTTAAAATGTTTCTATAAATCTTTTTTAAATATAAATTTACCAAATCTGAATATAGTCTGATACTAAAAAATCTCAAATGAATATGAAATGCACTTTATTGGACTTACTGATTACAATTAATTTTTAATAATTTTATATATAACACTAATCATTCGTATACATGAATTATTTTTCCAAATCAATTGCAGTACATAGGTTGAAAATGTGAACTTAAAAATATTAATCGAAAGAGTATCTTCTGTTTTAGTTAAATTAATATAATACCGCTTTAACATAAATGTGGGTCCAAACATTATCCACAAACTTTTGATAAGTGTTGCAAATCAAGGAGATTCAAATATGAAATAATTTTTCGAACAACTGTATGAGGTAACTGCAAGACTGTACAAAAGTTGTCGTATACTGTTTCTATTGCATCTCTTCTCTCTATAGCTTTATTAAATTTATAACTTATAACATTAGCATATAATGGAAATTTAAAAAAATTTTTTTTGGAATCACAAAATTCACGAACTGAGGCATTCTTCATATATAATGCTAGGTAATCGATACTCTTTCCAATAATGTCCCACATTCTTAGCTTTCCACTTACAATACTACTTTTTGCTACATCAATTTCCATATTACATCTTTCATATAGTTTACTTGTAGAAGTGCAATTACGGATCATATGCATATTGTCTTCATTGAATTTTCCATTGCCATTTAAAATTGCTTCATATTTTAATAATGTTACCTTACACCTACTATCTTCAGTTATTGCCACAGAAAGTGGAGTGCTGCCATAGTCGTTCTTTAAATGTAAATCAGATCCATTGATAAATAACAATTGAATAATATCATCAAACTTATTATTTTTTGCTGCATAATGCATTGCAGTATTTCCATTTTTACTTTTTGCATTAATATCAGCCCAATATTTTAGTAAAACTTGCGTTATAGCATAATTTTCTTTCATAACTGCGCAATGTAAAGCGTTTAAGCCTTTTTTATTTACAAAATTTATAATACTTCCACGTTGTATGAGATATTCAACAATTTCTTCAGATCCTGAAGTTATTGCTTGTTCTAAAGGAGTTTGTCCATAACGATTTTTTACGTTTACATCAAGTCCATACTTAACAAATAATTTGACAACTTCAAATAAACCTTCTCTAGCAGCATGGTGCATTGTTATTGGGGTTTGAAAATTTTCAAATACTAGTGCATCCACGAGCTTTTTTCTATCATCAATAGTTATGTTTCTCAAAATAAACGGTTGGCTTAACATTGTATTAACGGTCCATGTATCTTTTTTAAGAGCTGCTAATTTTAATAGTAATAAACACTCCTCAATGTCTGGCTTGTAAGTAGCTGAAAGCAGTAACGTAAGTACTTTTTTGTGACCAGCGAGAAAAGCTGTATGCAATGGTGATAAATATTTATTACATCTAGTATGTATGTTTGCACCATGTATATAAAATATCTTTACTAAATTATCTTTACCAAACGATGCAGCTTTATGCAGTGGAGTTTCACCATCATTGTTTCTAGCATGTACATCACAACCTGATTGTAATAAAAAATAAACAATCCTCTTTAACTTTACTCCTTGACTAGATAACTTATTGACAGTGAAATGCAATGGAGTTTCGTTACTATTCGTCCTCTCGTCAATACGACATCCTTCATTTACGAGCAATTTTACTCCAGCAAAATTGCAAAAATAAACAGCAGTATGTAATGGTGTTTCCCCATTTTCATCCTGTGCATCTCTGTCAGCTTTGTTCTTTAACAACAATCGAATGATTTTTTGTCTTTTTAAAGCAACTGCAAGATGCATTGGGGTTTTATAATTACATCTAGGTATTTTTTCACTTATTTCGATACCTGGTATTTGCAACATACGCTCAACAACATTGGTCATATTATTTTGTATCGCTATGTATAATGGTGATTCTCCCTTGTTATTCTTCAAATGTACATTACAACCTGCACTTATTAATATCATTGCTATTTTCTCATCATACAAGTTGATAGCCCGAAGAAAAGGGCTGTCGCCATTTGTGTTTCTGACATTGATGTCACAAGTAAATTCTAATAACCCGTGAACAACTTGATGTGTGCCCATGTTAATTATACTGTGCAGAGCACAGTTGCCATCTAAGCCTTTTGAATTCACATCAATACCATGTTGAATTAAGAGTTTTATCACATTCAAAGCACTACTACAATTATTGCAATTGACTTTAAATAATGCAGTTTGTCCCCTAGAATTTTTTATATTGACATCAATACCACTTTCTAAAAGTAATTTTACAAATTCTACACTTTGCTTTGCAACCGCAATATGTAATGCAGTGGTACCATCAGTAGTCAAAGAATTTAAATCATAACCATGTTCAATAAGTATTTTTCCTACTTCAACATCATTTTTAGAAGCAGCAAAATGTAGCAAATTCAATTGTTCTGGAAGTATTAAATTTGCTTCAGCTTTATGGGTTAATAATAATTTCATGATGACAAGATTCCTCTCATTCAATGCAATGTTTAATAGCGGAAGTCCTTCTTCATTTTTGAAGTTTACATTGGCACCATTTTCAATTAGATACGAAACCATCTCTTCATTTCCTGCTTTAACCTCGTAATATAGTGCAATATCTTTAAATTCATCTCTAAATTGATAGTTCCAATCATTAGGTTTCTTCTTTTTACATGGTACACCATCCATTTTTTAATAATATCTGTAAACACACTACAAATGTGAATATGGTGCTTAATAAGAACTCAAAATTATAGATCTCACGATAAGAAAATCAATAGAACAAACAATATTAGCCTATACATAAGCTTAATTTTTAATCCTTCCTTGTTTGTTCTATACTTTCTCATATGTTAATAAATTCATATATGGAGCATTCGAAACTGAGAAAATCAGCCATTTTCGACAGCCTGTTTTAAACGCTTGTTTTATTAGTTTCTTGTCGGATAAATACATAACTTCTTGATTTTTATACATCTTTTTATTTTATTTACATTTTTATTGGGATTATTTTAATTTAGAAGATAAAATTAACGGCACCATCTTTTAAATAATAGAATTTTATAGGAAGAAGGTCAAACTTTCACTTGAGCCTACTTATAAAGAAATTAAAAGTACCAAAGTACGAATAAAATCAAGTATTATTTTTCAAGAATGACTGATTTTCTCAAGGACACTTGACGTGAAATGATTTTTTTTGAATGATGTTTTTTGTCAAAAAGAATATATAATAGATAATTATATTAAGAATTAAAACTTGAAAAACTATCATTATTCAGAAAACTATTTCTCTCCATTGTTATTATTCATTGCTGAATTTGAAATTATTAATACGTGTTGTAACTCAAACGGTAAAGTATCGTGAAATGACTGAGATAAATTCTGATGTTTTTACTTCAAATGTTCAAGTAATTTCCTATTCGAGTAAGAGTATGCACTCAGACATTCCGGCATTAAGTAGGTAAGTCATATATATAATTAACCCTCGCTCCTTTATATAAATTTTCCCTTAATAACTAGAATCCAATTACATAAGTCTTTCTCATTGTTGAATTCTAAAATTTGTTTAACGCCTAATTTTTATCAGAATTTGGACTGCAGATCATTTTTACAACAATAATCTATAGGCTTTTAAACTTTAATTCATGCAGTCTCAGATAATTTTGATTTAAAGTTAATTAGGCCGAAAGCTATAAACAAAACTAAACTGTATAGATATGGAAACAATTTTAGCTTGAAGCTATTTGTAAGCAAGAAGGGTTAAAATACATCTATATATATATATATATATATATATAGATGTACTTTGCCTATTTAGTTTTTAAAATGATTTGTATATATCAAATGAACAACTTATGCATATATATATATATATATATATATATTCAATTTCTTCACATTACCGAGTAAAAAATAAGCGTTATACAATATTTTGCAGGTTATGCTTATAGAAATGTATCAAATGTGTATGTTGCTACGATATGTGATAGAAATTATTTAAACATACAAAAATCTTCTTTGGTTTCGTAATTTCTTCAATGGCTTTTTCGTTTTTAAATTCACAATCACGAGAGTCTAACCAAAAATCTACTGTTATTTTTACACAAAGTAACTTTCAAGTTTCAAAATGCGATACCATGATTGGTCGTTTTTTTCTTGAAATTGGGTACGTTCATATATTTCCTACACTGCGCGGTTTCCGGTCGACATGGTGGCCGTTTTCCAGTGAACGTTTTCTGGAGTAAAAGTTATACTCTATAGAGTAAGATTTACTCTGAAATGTTTTCACTGGAACACGAGTAAAATATCACT
>JAPYZR010009377.1:0-12270 GCA_030522945.1 Trichopria nigra | reverse complement strand
GGTTTAATAGGGAAAAAATGCGGTATTTTCTTGGTTGCTTTGCGGTTTATTATCAACAAATAACCGCAGTAAACTTCATAAATATCGGTATTTTTCGGGGTTTATGTGGTTTAATTGCGAAAAAAATTCTGAGTGTTTTTACTTAATATTGGTTGTTTTCGGGACCGATTTAGACCGTTTTTTTTTTTTGGTAATAATATGCCGCATATTCTATATACATAAGTATATAATCTATAAAAAAATACCGGTGTAATTGGTTTAAAATTATAAATGAAAATTATCCGAAGTACATTATTTTTGATACAGATGAGGGAAAAATATTTATTTCTACCAATTTCACCGGTATTCACCCTCTTATAAAAGGGTTCTAAAGTAGAGCAGTTACCGACCTTACCTCAAAACAGGAAAAGTATAAATAAAAAATGATTGAAACATTTTTTCAAAATTCGGGCTTTGGAAGGGTGATTCTACGTAACATATACTATCTTCAAAAAAATATCGCTGAAATTGGTTCAAAATTAAACGAGAATTACCCGACATAAATTATTTTTGGTACTGGTAAGCGAAAATAATTTATTTCGGATAATTCTCGGTTCATTTTGAACCCATTTCATCGATATTTTTTTAAGGATTGTATATGTTATGTAGAATCACCCTTCCAAAGTCCAAAGTTTGAAAAAACGTTTCAGTCACTTTTTATTGAAACTTTTATTGTTGAAAAACTCGGTCGGTAACTGTTCTACTTTAGAACCCTCTTAAGACTTTTTTTCACAATTCGGGCTATGAATAAGAGTGATTCTACGTAGCATACCCAGTAAACGAAAAGGGATTGAAGTTTAAAAAATGGGATTGAATGGGATTAAAACCATTGGAGAAATGTCATGATTGGTTGATATAATCGATATAATCCAATCACGTAATTTTTCTAACAGTTTTAATCCCATTCAATCCCATTTTTTAAACTTCAATCCCTTTTCGTTTACTGGGTATACAATCCCCAAAAAAATTCTAGCAAAAATCTTTTAAAATAAATTAAGAACTTTCGGAAACAAATTATTTTTGAGGCAACAGGTAAAAAAAAAATAATTTGTTTCCAAAAATGTTCACTCAATTTGACATAATTTTTACTGGAATTTTGTTGTGGTATTATATATGTTATATACAGGGTGTCTCATTTTAATCGCCCCACTGGAATTTTCGAAATCTCATCCAGCGATAGAGAAAAATGATCCAGACAAAAGTTGAAGGGGTTGGAGGGAGTCATCGAGTGGTACCAAGGAGCTTGACCTTGAACTCGATTTTCAAGGTTATTTCAAGGTCAAGGTGATTTTTTTAAATGTGAATATACCTACTTTTGACCCCGAGTTTGAAAAAAGAGGAAAATTTCACGTTCATTTTCAATAAGGTCGTGTAAGCTAGGTCGAATGAAGATAAAATTTACGAAAATTGTTAAATTATGGATGTTACTAGAGAGTTGTGAGAGAGCCACCTTCTGGTACCAATCACCTTGATATTGGACTTGATTTTTTAAGATTATTCAACTATTTTCACAAATTTCACCTACATTAGACCTTGCTGAAAATATCGTTTCGAACGTAAAATTGTCCTCTTTTTTCAAACCAAGGGTCAAAAGTAGTTCACATTTAAAAAAATCACCTTGGTACCACTGGATGACCCCTTCCATCCCCTTCAACTTTTGTGTGGGTCATTTTTCTCTATGGCGGATTAGATTTCGAAAAATTCCGGCGGGGCGATTAAAATGAGTCACCCTGTGTAAAAATTTGATAAAGCGTTTCAATCATTTTTTATTTATACTTTTCCTGTTTTAAGGTTAGGTCGGTAACTGTTCTACTTTGGAACCCTTAAGCCTGGAATATATATATATATATATATATATATATATATATATATATGTATATAAAATTAAGGGGTTTCCAAAGAGGCATGGCAATTCACGATTGGGTTTTCCAAGATTCCTTCTTTACCGGCTAAACGATAGGTACACTGAACCCACTGAACATGACATATATATATATACATGTATATATATACACACGCGCTCGCACACGCACTCTCGTCGCAACATGCCACGAAGTCGTTCTATATTCACTTGTTTCACACAGAACCACAAAGTATTAAATACGGGCAGAATTTATTTCCAAAAATTTGGGTTTTTTACTGTTCGAACTCGACCCAAATAAAGTACACGTTATGCTTTGCATCCCCGTAGACAATTACAAAGCATTTTTTCCCGATATCTGCATAAAACTGCGGAATTGCGATCAAAAGCGATATCGCATCGACTATAGCAGCGCCATTCGCTCGAATTGGCAAACATCGGAACTGCAAAATTTAATAAATAAATAATTTTTTCCGTTTTTTAAAAATCGAGCTCTGGTACTGTATGCATTTCATATGATCGCAGGGAAATATTTCAGTTAAATCGGTATATAAATGAAGTAGTTCTACTGGAAATGAGTTTCGGCAAAAAGAATTAATTAAAAATCTTCACCATTTCTAGGCTTATAAAAACTTTAAATATGCAATAAAACAATGTATTCGTATAATAAAAATGGTTTGTCATTATATACGGTGTATATGCAATGACTATTAAAATTTTGTTGTTCATATGTTATAAATTACCCTGGAAATTAAAATTTTTCAAAATACTGTCCTATAGTTCTAAAGTCTCATTAAATTTTAAACCAATTTCGCTAGTAGTTTTAAGAACTGTTTGTTACATAGAATTACCATTTCAAAGTGCATTTGTTTTTTTTTTTAATTTTTAATTTAATTTAAGGATAATTGTTATTTTTAATTTTTATTTTAATATAATACGGTAACTACTGTATTTCAGACCCTCTTTAACTAGAATTACTTAAATGATTTGAATTTGAATCACTTTTTTCACGCCTTGCCTGATAAGAAGTAAAATAAACAATAACTGATAAGAAGGTTCAGTTTATACCTTCTTAGATCAAATCCACATTTATTGCTTTCATAAAAGGTTGTATTGAAACAAATAATAACTTCAAAATATTAAAATCATAATGACAGATTAATAAAAATTAATCTCAAGTTTAAAATAAAACATTTTTGAAACCTCACTACTATTAAAGAGAATCTAAAAATGCGGAGATGAGTGCTTACCAGAGAGAATAACATTTCTTTATGTATTTTGTCTTACTTTTGCTTCACCACAATGCTTTATGAATAATTCTGCTCTCAAGTTGTTTCTTTTCGAAGATGTAATTTTCTATTTGTTCCAAATTCCAACAGGAGACTTAGAAATAATTGATAGTTTAAAGTTTTAAAAATTTGCAACAGCATATATGTACAATGATTATTTATTATAAGTTCATTAATAAAAGGTAACAAATATAAATTAAATCTTGTTGAAAGCAGCAATATCGACAGATTGCACATAATCTTCGAATTCTTCGATCTTTTCGACGAGGTCATCTACTGACACTTTCTCATCTTCGATAACACACATGATATGAAGTTTCAATATGCCATAGCCGACTGGAAGAAGTTTTGCTAAAAAAATGAAGAAGCTTATTAATAACAGTATGCGAAATTAATGCTTGCTTACAATGAATATTGTAGTTGTGAATACTTACAAGCACCCCAAACAAGGCCATCCATAACGATAGTCCTTACACATTTTTCCATTGCGGCCATATCTGTTTCATCATCCCACGGTTTCACATCGAAGATGATACTTGATTTTGCAACGAGTACTGGTTTCTTAGACTTCTTTTCGTTATAAGCCTTCAGTCTTTCTTCCCTGACCTTCTCTGCTTCAGCATCTTCTGCTTCATCATCCGATGCAAAAAGGTCAACATCGTCATCTGCGTCATCACTGGCTGATGGAGCACTAGCCGACACTAGTGCTTTCTTCTCACCAGGAAGAGTTTTGAAATCGTAGGATTTAATGTGATTGTACCATCTGAGAACATGCTGATTTGTTGAAGTTGGAGCATCACCTAAAGCTTCAAATACTCCAACATCAGCTTGGGATGGCTGCCATCTGACATAGAACAAGTCATATTGAAATTATTACTCATCACTCTAATTTTTATTTTTATATTAATTTTTATATTAAAAATCTACTTAAAATATATTCATATCAATAAAAAAATGCTTTTAAAATTGATTTTATCTAGATCTGTGATGTATGCAATGATTTTAAGCAAAACAATACTGAAATTTTGCAAATGCAATTAATTACTTCCTACATTTCATATAAAATATCATTTTTTAAATTACTTAAGAATTTGATTGAATATTGGACAATGTAAAATTTAACCAATATTTCATGCTGAGTCATGATTAAATTAAATTCAGTTCATTTTTAAGTGGTAACTAAGGTGATATTAATAATGGAAAAGTTAACAGCAGTTTTTATAAGATAGTTACTATTTTTTCATTAGTAAAAATCATAATAAAAGTTGCAGTTAAAATTTGTGGAAATTAGGGATGTATGGCGATTATAACCAGCTGTTGTAGAACAAATGAATAATACTAATTTAATCATTTTAATTTCGTTATTATTAGTAGCATTACCTAAGTAGTATATGTATATATATATATATATATATATATATATATTGTTTCTAGTAATTAATTTAATAAATAAATAAACACTACATTGTCTTGAGTTGTTCAAATTTATTCTTGTTAAATTTGTTTATATACTTAAGGAAGGGGGGGAGAGGGTCTAATCTAGAACAGTCTCCGAGCTAACTTCACGACAAAGAAAATATAAATTAAAAATAATTTAAGTGTTTTTTCAAAATTTGGGCATTGCAAGGGTAATTCTGCATAACCCAGTAAACGAAAAAGAATTGAGAGGCTCAGAAATGGAATTCAGCAGTGAAAATCTGAATAAATCTGAATTAATTTGAATTCTAAAAATTGAAAAGAATTCAAATTTTGACTGCTGAATTCCATTTCTGAGCCTCTCAATTCTTTTTCGTTTACTGGGAACACATGCAATTCTCAAAAAAATGACTAAATTTGGTTAAAATTAATTTTTTATTTCGAAATTAATTTATTTCTTCATTTATTTTGGGGTCTTGCATATGGTACGTAGAATTACCCTCGCAAAGCCTAAATTTAAAAAAAAATAAAAAACTTTTCAATCATTTTTAATTTATATTTTTTGTTGCGAGGCTAGGTTGGTAACTGTTCTACGTTATACCTCTTTTAATTATGAAAACATCAATTAACTTTGAAATAAGTCAATATTATATGTTATTTGTTTTCTCTGGGAGATGAATGAGAATCTTCTATACATAAATATATAATGTTCTCCAAATCAGGGAATATACTCTGTTGGCATCACTTGTGCACCATGGTCGTATAACCTCAATTCTACTGAATACTGCTGACCATATGTAACAAATTTGAACACTTAATTTATTATTGAATTATTAACTTACTGTTTAAAGATTTATGCATTTCAATTTACAACGTCAAACTGAATCAATGATATCAATTTAACTGTATTTAATCTGCTTTAAATTAAAAATTTCACCTCCACATGTGGGAATGTTAAAAAATGATTAGATTAAACATAACAGATTTTTATAGAAACACATAAAAAATAAAAAATTATACATTTTTTATTTTTTACATTTTATTAATAATTACTTTTAAATAGTTTATACTTGTTAACTACAGATTTATACAAATTTTCTGTGTAAATTTATTGTAATTTTTGTATGAAAATGTCATGAAATTAATAATTGGGGGAGTTCATTTTATAAAGAATTTTCAACAGATTTATTTCATAATTAAAATAAGGTAAAAAAAATTGTACACGCATGTATAACAGAAAGCATTGTGGTAGGTAACCTTACCCTTCAATGTAACTGCGATCTGCGAGGTAATCGTTCAATCCCTGGACGCCCTTTTTAGTTTTCAAATCACCGAAAGCCATTGTGAATCAGATAACTATAAAAGTCACTAAAATTTTAAATAGCAAAAATTACAGCAAACAAAGGCCGAGTCGTGTAAATTCTAAAATCTCTCCAACTTACGTCTCACGCTGGAATCACCGGAAAAAAGGAAGTGGCCCAAGAGAGAGGAGTTTAGAATTGGGCACGAAGCATGCAGTAATAAAGATATCGCAATATATATGCGATCCAACTTATTCGTCCCTTTCTGTATAAATACTATATATTATAATTTGTCCTGCGCGGTGTTAGTTAAGCGTATTCATTCTTTTGTAAAAATATTAATTAATCTATCATTTTTTTAATGCATCAGGCTGAATTCCTTTTCAATTATGTATTTATAGTTTTTTGAAATTGAGCGCGAACTCGAAGGATATTTTCTCTCGTTTTATTCCAACAAAGTAGACAAAGATGAAGCGGCCTTCGAGTTCGATTTTCGAAGCATTGCGTTGCTCAGGCTCACACCTCAGACCTATATCGATGCATTCGACAGAATGTGTGTGCTGTGATCGCTGTGATCCAGCGATTGGCCGTGATAAAAATAGAAAGTATACACATACACATAGATGGGCATAATAAGCGGAGGTTCCATATGAATCTGGCACCATACCGCAGGCACCAATTCCACCGATTGCAATTATGAATCTAAAGACCGGGACAGATAGATTGCCGTAAGTTCCAAAGTGAAACGAAAATTCCCGATCGGGTTTTTCGAAATTCCTTCTTTATCGGCTAAACGATAGCAACTGAACGTATAGACAAGTCATTTGTTTCGCGCACCATGGAACCGAACCACACATTCGAAATATGGGTCGATTTTATTTCCAAAAGTTACGTTTTTTCTCCTCGAACCCGATCCAAATAAATATCGAAATACGTTGCATCAGAGTGACAAAGATTTTTTTCCCCGATATCTGTCTAAAACTGCGGTATTGCGATGAAAAGCGGTATCACATCGGCTGCAGCAGCGCCATTCGCTCGAATTGACAAACAGCGGAACTGCAAAATTTAATAAATAAATATTTTTTCTGTTTTTCGAAAATCGGGCTCTGTAATGTGAAAGTATGAATTTCATGTGATCGCAGGAAAAATGTCAGGAGTTTTATTCGAAATGAGTTTCGACAAAACCCCCTTATGGGGGTTCCTAAAGTATAATATTTACTGACCTAACCTCAAAATAGGAAAAGTATAAATAAAAAAGGATTGAAACCTTTTTTCAACATTCGGACTTTGGAAGGGTGATTTTACACATCATATATAATCCCCCAAAAATAACGGTGACATTGGTTCAAAATTAAATGAGAATTATCCGAAATAAATTATGTTTGTCGCGGATAAGGGAAAATAATTTATTTCGGATAATTCTCATTTAATTTTGAACCAATTTCACTATTATTTTTTGGGGGCTTGCATATGGTACGTAGAATCACTCTTCCAGAGCCCAAATTTTGAAAAAATATTTCGATCGATTTTAATTTACATCTCTTGCTCACAGATTAGGTCGGTAACTGTTCTACTTTAGAACCCCTTTAAGTTTACTTCTTAAGTACATATGTACGGCGATCTACCTGTCCCAGCCTTAAAGTTTCCACTTTCGTCGTCGATTTTTGCAAAATACATTCTCGCGTTTATATTCTTTATATGTAAGACCAAGATTCAGGATTATTAATCTGGCGGCACTGAGGTCACCAAGATGGCGACCGACGGAGCGAAAAATATATATAGGATGTACCGTCTAGCCATTAACCAATGAGAAACGAACTTTAGCCATGTACCTAATATGAATGGACCAATAGAGAAAAATCTATGCCGTCCAAACTGTTCAAATGTCATTGAAAGATTATAGCTTTTGAAATGTATTTATTATATTTACGATTTTTACTTTTCGAGCGATGTAAATGTCAGATGGCGCGGCTTGATTTTTCAAGCAACAAAGGAACCCGTCTCGCTGGGGTTGCGATTTCTTTTCAATTTCTTTTCAATTTCTTTTCTTTTCATAACTGGGACGTTCGTCTCTTTATTCTTTTCCTCTACGCTGATCACTTTTCCTCTTTGATAATTATAAAGCTAAGTTAAAACAAATTGCTAGTTTACCTTAACACGCAGCGTTTTATCCAAAAGTAGAAAAATCAATCACTTAGATAATTGATAATAATTTTTATTTACATTTATTAAAGTTGTTCATTCGAAAATACTAAAAATACGATGCTATCAAATGCGCCGATTTCTCAAGTGAATGTATACATATACAATAACTTTATTTATAAAAAATTCATGGCATTACACTTGAAATTTTTCTTTGACGAAAATAAGAATATTTCAGGCTCCAGATTTGACTATAATATGAATTTTATCATTCTGTTTACTAGTAAACCAATAACGTACATTATCGGAACGTATAATTGACATAAAAGAACCTCGGAATTTTGACGCGTCTCTAAAAAGAAATCCATCGTCAATAGCAACGGGTAACTTTCGGAATATTCGTGTGAAAAATCAAAATCATACAGCTAGGTGTGGGCGACAGGGAAAGCAATAACACGTTAAGTATCGAAATATTCACTGCACCAGTGTTTTAATGAAGTATGTTTTTAGGCATCGCTCTTTCATGTGGTTTACACTTTCTTTAGTTTTAGCAAAATTGAAAAAAAAAATGCAAAGTGGTAATTTGCTTCAAACAAAGAACGTTGACCAGTATGAACCCAGCTCCTGATATAAACGTGTCCCATCTGTCGGAGATAATGCATTTGTGTACAATTAACATTTCATGTTTCGTAGCATATAAATAAGTATTCGATACACGTTAGTATTTGGCGTTAATCACTTGTTTCTTTTAAAACTACCATCTACAACATTGACCAATTTTATATATTTTGTATCACTCGACAATCCCTGCCGGTTCTCGAACTGCGCAGTAAGGTCTCGATCACTACGATTCGCCATGCCTTATTTCACTATATATACAATTTTTCCCGTTTACGGGGCAATGAAAATCGTCGCAGTAGTATAAAAATAAAGTTTACCATCAAAACCAAATCCGGAGAAGTAACAAGAGCCGAGGCGCTCTTGAAGAATGAATGCGTAATTTTGACGTGAGAAACGTAGCTACTTTGTAACTTCGAGATACAACCTCCCCTATTCCCATCGTGTAACCATCACCGTCGCTATTTTATTCCGGGCACTCTTTTATTATTTTCGATTGAAAAAAAAAAAAAATAATAATAATAAAAACAACATTACTCTTGCTTTAAATCGGAGAGTCCGGTCGGCGCTTACATGATACGGCTCGATATACAAATCGTTCGTTTGTTAATCGTAAAATTATATATATAACACTATTCACAATTTCGTTCGCGGTTTCTTCTCTACTAAAATCATCTATTAAAATGCCTTCTTCGTCTTATATTCTAATCTATATAAATGCAGTACGCGTGTCCAATGTCGGGTCGTTATTCTCATTTCGTTCCAGCCGAAGGTGCGACCTTATTCGATTTGTTGGACCTCTTTGCGTTCATTCCGGCGAATAAACCATCGATGAGGGATTTGCGGTTTTTACCGTCTTTCTTTTCGCTAAGTGTCGAAGGTCCTTCTCGTTTCGCCGTATCCCGAATGTTGCCGGTCGTAGCTTTCACCTTCGATACTGATTTGATCTCCACGTCGTAGTTCTTCCTCGCAGGCTGTGGTGTGTAATATAAACTAAACCTTTTTGTCTCGACCCTCGTGTCTACCTTCGAAGGAACCTGGTGCAATTCATCAGTCGAGTTAAATTTGCAACGATTTCCGCCAACGGACAGCCGCGAATTACCCAGGGCTTCGCTCTGATCGGTTGGCCTCTTCGCCGAGTAGCGCCCGTGGTAACTGAACCTCTTATTCCGAGGATCGTTCGTTGACTGCCTACATTTTTTCTCTCGAAGTTTCACTACTTCATCCCCAGCCGAGCGTAACTGGTCTTTGCTCGGTGGCTGCGGAATCAGGATCGAGATTCGGCTTGGCTTGGTAGCTTTTTTATTATTGCTTTCTTGCGTCGCCGCGAAACCCTTGGTACGTTTCGTCACATCAGGTTCGTTGACGCGAGTTTCTTCGCAGAGACGTACATTTTCAAAACTGCCAGATGAACTAATACTCGTACTTGATTTCGTATTATGTGTATAACTAGCGTACTGGATATTTACAAAACTATCCGAGGTCTTAATGTCATTCCCCGAACTATCGCTTAATCTATCGACGGAATCGCACGAATTAGATTTATATTCCCTGTTAACGTCTTTTGGTACACTTAACTTCTTGTTCGGCACAATTTCATTCGTCGCTCTCTTACCGCTGTAATTTGTCTTGCCGATATTTGAATTCTCGTATACGGGTAATCGGGAATATGAAAAGCCATTACCTGCTGGAGACGTAAAATGGAATCTTGAATCAACGGAATCTGTACAATTCTTTTCCGGCAAATCGACCTTCTCCGACATGCCGTTCATCGGAGTGCGTGCCGAGCGCAAATGAAAATTATCACTATTCTTATTATTTTTGTTCCTGTGCTTGGTTGAGTTGCGCGTCCCAGATTCTAAATCCGCGCTCCATGATTGCGAGTCCCGGCCATTAACGTCGTCTTTCGTGAGTCGTTCCTGCAATAAGTCCCACGGGGGCACGTTGGGGTTGTCGGGAGGTGTTGAGTTGACACTAACGGACGATTTCATCGGCTTGTAGTCAAATTCGAAGGTGGACAGCCTTACCGGCTGACACTGCTGATTCCCGTATTGCTGCGGCGATTTGGAGGCGGCTGTTGTTGTTGAGGCTTGCACATCTCCTAGAAAGCTCTGTTGGTGTACAGAGGCGCAGAGGAAAACAGAAAAGCAACGCTACAGATACAACAAAACTACCCAAGCTTATGCGAATGCTGTGATATATTTATAGAGTATTTTGCGACAATTCAGCTCTAACTGTCAGACAGTTTTCCTATGTCGTACGTAGAATTTTTAGCCATGTCGATAATCTCCTTATTGGAATTCAGCTTCATAGAAAAATGTAAATTTGTTTATTTCTTTGGATTTGTATACATTTCAAATGTTAAACAAGTATATTTAAAGAAATAAAAATAAATTATTTTATTAATTTAAACAAGTAGATTACTGTACATTGAAAAAATATTTTCATCAACTCTTTATCGCCGAAGGCGTTTGATTTTTTTATTAATTTTCAAGCCTTCTTATTATAATTTAAGGGTGGGAAAAAAATCCTGTTGCCTATAATTTTCTGGTATGCTCTTTCAGAATCTGAGATCAAAATGGAAATATCTGCGAGATTCGAATCTGACGTGAAATGTTCAAGTGAAAAATCACCTTTTGAATTACTTCATAATGACTTTATGATGAAAAAAAAAAAAAGAATATACTGTCAAAGTATGCACCAGTTATGCACCAGTGGTTGACGAAAGTGTGAACTGTGTTCTTGCAATTTCAATGTGAAAAAAAGTAAGAAAAAAAAAATCATTTTTTTTATACATAAAATCTCCCATATTCATTTTCCTAACAGAGATATTTTAATTTTGAGCTCAGATTATGCGAGAACGTACCCGAAAGTGATAGGGAATTGGCATTTGAATAAAAAAAAAAATTCTGGTCTTTAATTATAACAGTGAGGCTTGAAAATGAATAAAAGAAATCAGACTTCTTCGTCATTAATGGGTTAAAGCAGCTCGAGCACTGAAAATTAGACAGGAAGAAAACATGAGCATATACTATTGGCAAAAATATGAAAGAAAGGATTTTAATTTATATGCTACGACATCAGTTTGTGAAAGGCCACTTTAGTTGTTTCAAGTTAACAAAGTTTGTCTCGTTTTCATCTTCAATATGAACACAATTGCAGTGCAATTGTTTATTCATCTTTGACAAAAGTACATTGACAAAAATTGTATTGAAAAGTAGCCGACTTCGCATGAAATACCCTATTTTCTATAAAAGAATAATTATAATATCCGAGGCAAGGTTTGACGATCGCGTTTAGTTATTTGCTTAGCACACTTGTATTGTTATTGTTATTGTTATTATAGTGTAATTGACGACGAACGTGATTGCAGGTTCCGGGAAAGCTTTAATTCATTGTATTATTGTCGCATTTTCCATGCAATTTATCTAGCAAATAATTTATTCCGTATTTTGGCGTCTATTTCAATTTACTGAGAAAAAGTAATAAAAACAAGAATTGAAACGATTATTACTTCGACCCGCACCGTAGGTCGGACGAAGTATTGAATTTGGTCATGTCGGCAAAAAAAATTACCCCCTATTTTTTCATCAAATGTCCACGT
>JAPYZR010009370.1:0-14625 GCA_030522945.1 Trichopria nigra | reverse complement strand
TAATAACGAAATCTGATTGGCAATGTGCAAATGTAAGGTCAATATGAGAACACATTTTGTTAAATGTGAATTATTTTCCCATGCTTGAATCAAGTAATCTTATCGATAAACTAGAGGTACGTAATATTATTTATTAATTTTTTTATTTATTTGTTATATATTATACGGGTGTGCACTCTTTTTATTAATTTACATAAATTATAATTGTATTGCGTTTTAGAAGAGCAAAACTGAATTAATAGTAAAAAAGTAACCAATCTATTATTATTCGCATGGAATAATCTATCAGGAACTCTAAAATTGATCCTATTTTATATTAAGAGTATACAAATATGTCATAATTGTTGGTTAATATCTCGACAATTTATTCAACCTTATTTTGTTATTAAAAAATTGAATTTAGAAGAGGCGATAAGTTTTATCGCACTTTAACAATTAATAATTATGTAGATTCCCATTCTGGTTATTGTTTTACATAGTGTCCAATGACTGGTTAACAATAATGCAAGAAATGGTTCTTTGCACAGTTTCAAGTATATAACAAACTAGTAAAGTCCAGTATCAAGATTTAAATCTAATTGTTATTTTAATTTTAATAAATTATTTTTAAACACTGCCTATTGAAATGTATTGATGATCTAACCGTCTTCTAACATTTGGTATTCCATTTTAGCCTTTGGTCTCTTATGTAAATGCATTTGCATGATCCGCAAGGGCTAACTCTGAACAATTCCCTACAATTAAACTAGCAGTTGAATCAAATCTTTACTTTTTTGCATAAAATTGTGCAAAGAATCACCCTAAGCGATATTGTTAACCAAATATTGAACACCTTAATATTCTTGAGATGGATGGACATTCTCACTCTTTCAAGTTCGTTTTTTAAAATAGAAACGGTTAACTCGATTTCAAATTTTACAGGTTTAATATATGACAAACTTTATAATTTTGCCTTAAGGGCGACATGTTTGTGATATCAAATTGATTAACTATTTTAATTTGTCAAGAAATGAAGATGTAAAACGAGAAGTAGGAAGGAAGACATCAGTCCAAATAGTTTCAATAGCCTTTTAGTAATTAATCTGTTCAAGTTGGTATTTAATAGAATGAACTATTTATTGGGCAGGGGCACTGAAGTGGTACTCGAGTATTTTAGTGAATGAAGTGAGCAAAACGTGTCACTCGAAAATTATGAAATAAACTATTTTCCATTATTTAGTTCGGGTAATGTATTTGCTAACGATTAATTGCACCATATGTCAGAATTTTGGTCACATCTTTACTTACAACTTGCATTTTGAGCACTGCCTCGCTCTGGAACTTGTATTGTTCGGAATATATAGTTTATCAATGGAATCAAAATTACACCATTTAACTTTCTATTGGATATTTCGTAGTTAAAATTCATTATTTTTGTAATCTAAACTTTAGTAATACATTTAAAAAATGTTAATGTTTTAATCCTTCTATTCCAGATGTCTCTTAATGGGGTTGACTTGAGCGTACGAGTACTCACTACTGGATTTTGGCCGACTCAGTCCGCCACTCCAAAGTGCAGTATGCCCTCTGCTCCAGGCAATGCCTTTGATGCCTTTCGTCGTTTCTACCTCGGTAAACACAGTGGTCGTCAATTAACATTACAACCACAATTAGGTATGTTCCATTTATTCCATTTATTAAAAATTATTAGGTATATTTCACTAGTTTAGTTGATTAAAATTTGTTTACATCAACATTCATTTATAAAAAAATTAATTTTCTTGATTAAGATTACGTTAGTAAAATGATAAATGTGTAGACAAAGAACAATGTGATATTTAACTCAATGTTTATGAACGGTAGGTTCCGCGGATTTGAACGCAGTTTTCTATGGGCCACGAAAAGACGACAGTTTAGGAGGAATCGATGCTCCTTCATCGTCTTGCACACTTGGTTATCCGGGCAATAGCAGCAGCGGAAGCACACTGAGTCAGCGAAGTAGCAACGGTGGTTGTAGCACTCGGAAACATATAATCCAGGTCTCAACTTACCAAATGTGCGTCCTTATGCTGTTCAATAACAGAGAAAGATTAACGTACGAAGAAATTCAGAGTGAAACCAATATCCCAGAAAGAGATTTGATAAGAGCCCTGCAATCTCTAGCAATGGGCAAGGCGACACAACGAGTTCTGTTGAAAAATCCGCGAACGAAGGAAATCGAACCAACTCACGTATTTTGTGTTAATGACAGCTTCAACAGTAAATTGCACAGGTGAGGAAATAAATAAATAAATAAATCGTGTGCGATATAATGACGAAAATAGTATTTAAGTATTTGATACGTGTTCATTTATATTATTGCTGAATGCATAACACAACAAACTCGTAATTAAGAAAGGGCAATAGAAAACTACGACATAAATAACGTATAACGTAATTACTGGATCGAATGAATATGTTTATGTATGTTATTTTTTTATGTTATTTTTCGTTTAGAGTGAAAATACAAACAGTCGCTGCAAAGGGTGAATGCGAACCCGAGAGGAAAGAAACTAGAAATAAAGTAGACGAAGATCGTAAACATGAAATCGAAGCAGCAATAGTTCGTATTATGAAAGCGCGTCAACGTATGGCGGTGAGTGAAAATTCCAATTCCACTGAACATACTTATATAATTGAACGATTTTAAGTGTTCCAGAATTGACGCTAGAATATCCATGAATTTTAATTGATTTCATTCTTTTTCGTCCTTTTAGCATAATATACTCGTAACGGAAGTAACGGATCAATTGCGGGCACGATTTTTACCGTCACCGGTTATTATAAAAAAGCGCATCGAAGGATTAATCGAAAGGGAATATTTGGCCCGTACGCCAGAAGACAGGTAAACACTTTTTCATGATTTAATATAATAATGTCTACTATTATCACGTTTAACGATATTTATTGTTAGTGATGCAAAGTGTTTTAAATTTTAGTTATTCCTCTTTTCGAAGCATTAGTGATATTAAATAAATCATATCATGTCGTATTTATTTTTGTTTTTTGTTACTTATATAAATTATATTGCGAATTGTGATTAATTATATATATGTAATTAGACGTTCTGTTTGTTGAAAAATGTACCACCCACATCAATGATGGAAAGAACACTTTTGAACAGTTTTCTCCTAACCTAAAAAGTGAAAAATAAAAAGATTTAAAGAAGTTTTGATACTTTGATTTAAGGTTGCTTTAGGTTTTAATTTTGAAAATCTTATTTATTCGAACTCTGTGATTCTAAATACTCCTAGATATCGTGTTGAAATGGCATGTAAAAGAAAAGTTTAAGAAACTTAATTTCCCTTCTTAACGCTTCATTAATTTGATTTGTTTGATTCTTCAAACATACATTATAGTGAAAATTTTGATCTCGTTAGAAAAGAATCATATGAAAAATTGTTCAAAACAATTATGTTTCTTCCATTCTTAACTCTTTGCATACATCCATTAGATTCTATTATAAATATTATATTTTACATATATTTACAACTTTGATATTAACTCGATAATAAATGTCTTTTTCCAGGAAAGTGTACACGTACGTCGCGTAAACGATTCCCGAGTAACGGATATGTACAAACGTGTAAGTGTCCTGTAAAAACGCGTACAGTATTTAAATCTAGATACCAGCGGTGCGAAAGTGGATCTTTGCTTCGATCTCTGTCGATTTATACTTTCCGTTAAGTGCGTAAGGATAAACATGTGTAACTATTTATTCGTAAGCATACAAGACGGATCGATCGATCGCTAGGCAACACGTGAATCAACCAACGCAAACGTCGCGTGTAATCGCAACGTAGGATTTGCGAATCCTTTTAGAGAGTTGACCGTTGTTGAATAGCGCTTTTTGAGCAAGCCACTGCCAAATCGTCTCGGAAGCAATTCTTGGCTCTGTACGCGCTTCTTGACAGGAAAGGTGACGTAATCGAGATTTTCAAAAATTTTGTGAATGTCACTCTTTTTCCTTCTCATTCATTTGTTTTCGAGGATTTTTTATGCCACTGCATTTGTGAAACTTGAAAAATTTTCGAACAAATTTTCGAGGCCTTCAGGGAAGTTCGTCTTGTTTTCTTTCGAGAAGCAAAATGACTGCGGTTCGGTGCAGGTCTTCGCCTTAGCGTCACCAGCATGGTCCAAAATTGATCAGGACGGTTGAATTCAGGATAAAGGTTGAAATTATTCGAAGTGCTGCCTCGTAACGCGCAAACTTTCCGCGAGCAGTGCTGTCCCAACATAATCAATTTCGACAAAGGCCCTGAAATGTATGCGGTGGTTGTTTTTTGATGGATCAAGTTACATCGCTGGCGCATGATCGATATTTGCGGAAGCGTTGTAACGCGCATTTATATCTTTGTGCATTCGTCTCTTTTTAAATTAAAAAAAAAATTTTTTTTCAAAGATCAGGTCGATAAACGTATTACGAGTCTCGCAACGTACCGATAAGGATGTTTGTCGATGTTCACGCATTCCCGTTGTACGTTCGTCGCGTCTGTATTTGAGGTATATGAATCATGAAAATTGTACTTGAATACATGCAAATAAATACGTTGAACAAATTCCCCGCTGCTCTTTCTCTTTTTTACGTAACGAATTATCAACATTCGAAATTAAGATATGGGTAAAAAAATAGATCTGTAGGCAATAAATTGTAAATTTATAAGTTTGTCGTTTTTAAATGTGAGTCTTGTAATTATTTACGAACTACGTGTGTAAGCTTATTAGAACTTAGAACGTAAATTTTTTTTGTAAAAAGCTGTTTTTCAGTTTACAGGAGCATTTATTCTTGTTCGATTCGTAGTATCCGAACTTGTGTAATATGCAACGTAACATTTGACGATGAATGCAAAAGAAGATGGATGAAAAATAATTTTTCTATAATTTTTCTTCGGACCTACAGTAATATATTTTCTAGAATTCCAGTAATTAGCATCATTTTTTTGTTGCGATAGATTAAGGGGTTTGATTATATTTCATTAATGTAATCCGCAGTTACATTCAATGTAAATAAAAAATCAAAATCAAAAAAATCAAAACGAATATAATTCGGCCAAAATTTTTAAACGTTTTACTTTACATGATATATACATTATTCATAAAATACATTACAACTATTGTTAAATATATAATCCTTACAATTATGTATTATGCCTATACCTAGACCGATTTACAGTTATCATTTAAACCTACGTATTGTGAAGAACCGCTTGTGATAATTACAATTACATATCTGTACAGTTACAATTATATATATAGCACATGTCATACACTGAACTTTTAAAGCTCCCTCGTTTCGTCCTCTTTCTTTGTTGGCACTCACAAATGATTTTCCTAGTTGTAAAGAAATAAAAACGAATCACACTTATTCTGTATTGCTAAAATTGCACTGTCTGACATTTATTTCATATTTGTCTGTAGTGCATTTTATTTTTAAATGTAAATAAAAGAAAAAATAAAAATAAAAAAAAAAAAAAAAAAAAAAAAAAAAAAAAAAAAAAAAAAAAAACGTAATAGACGAAGAAAACCAAGTAAGGTTAGTAAAAAATATAAAATCTTCTATATACAACAAATTAAACGTGAATTTTTTATTTTATAAACGAAAATAGTTGCTTATTTGTAAAACTAATTTTTTTCTGGAATTCATTTCTTGCCAGTAAGTTTTTTTTTACATATTCAAAAAATGGTAAAAAAAATAAAACTGGTAAAATATCAGTTTTTATCAACGAATCGCGTTAATATAACGATTTCTGTTAACTCTGTGCGAGTACTATTGTTCCGTTCTGTCCAAGTGTACTGGTACTCTGCGATACCAATGGTGCACTGGAACTTTCACTGAGATTAACTGCTGGAGACGTGGATCGATTGCTACTACTTACTACAGCTAAAGCCTTGTTTCGGAGTTCAAAAACTTGCTGAATCGCGTTGCGGAAGCATAGAAAGTTGTAATCGATGACCCCTAAAGTAGTTAAGTATATGTTAGAATATCTAGAAAAACTCTAGAAGCAATTACTCTTGTACTATGGATGTAATGCTAAATTTATTATTTATTTTAGCGCACCTTGTCTGTCGAAATTATCTTCTCGTAGAATGCAAACGAGAGCAAGAAACTTATTAACCTCTCGCAGATATAATATTGTCCCGTTGTTGAGTTTGATTAAACTTGAGCTTTGACTATCAAAAGCTGCTGCTTCCAGTTCTTCCCTTAATCTGAAGTTATAGTATATTATACAGCAAGGGGTAGAAGAGGGACTTTTCGTAACGAGTATGATGGTGATGCATGAACATCATAAAAGTTTCGAAATGTCCCTCTACCCCGTGACATATACGATATTTTATATAACACGGGAGTACGATAATGGTAAAGGTTCATTCCCCTCTCTCCATGTAATATCTGTGGATTATGGAGAAGAGAGGAGAGCATCGATATAAAGTGTGCGTACATGTAATATAATATAATGCATATCTGACTAAACGTATTATTTCCCACTGACATCACTTATTTTCCCTACGGAGTAGAAGTAATCTTCTATCCATCTTTAGAGGCATGAATATGAGACATTATCGTGAGCGTGTTATATAAACATATGCAATAATAAGACGTAATTGTTTAAAATGTAAGATTTACCCATATATACAAGAGACATCAATAACGACATCTATCATGTCGCAACAAAGTTCGTAACTTTGCATATCGACAGGTGAACTGTCTGTAGCAATGTAGATTTTTGACACTACATCAAAGAGAAATGCCTTTTCGATTGCTGAATTCTGAAATATTTGATGAGGATATTTGATAATGAAAATAATATTCATATATTTTATAAATATGAAATCAATAAATATTAATATTGAAGTATAATTACATACACTTACAGAAATAAGTATGTTTAGCAAATTTTCCAATGTAGGTAATTGTGGAATAAGTTTCTGCACAACTTTACTAAAGGCTTCAAAGATACTGTGATCATATATGGATGTTAAATGAAAAATGCAATATTTTAAATGATGTATAAAAAGATCTATCATATTGTTGTTACATATATCATATTTGTTAAGTAAATATGTCGTTTACCGGAATCAATTAAATCGTCATTTGCCCTGGTGTGGATGTCTCGTTGCGTTTCCATCTTATAGTCATCTGTTAATCCATCAACTTTATGAATAAAAACTTCAAACTTGATTGCCTGATTCACTTTGTAGGCCTTTGTAACTGTAAGATGCAATTTATTCAAAGCTTCTGTATAATCATCCTGAGCGTCAATGACAAAGACTAAAGCTCCGCAACCACCAAAGATCATATCGCTGTCAAAGGTCGGGTCAAAGAAGTCAATCTGGCCAGGAAAATCCCAAATTTGAAACTGGACGAAGCTAGAGTTACAGATGTCATCTTTGATTATTTTGTTCGTACTCTCTAGGAAGAGTGTTTCATTTGGAGACATCTTGTGAAAGACTACTTTTTGTATCGATGACTTGCCACTCCTAAAAATCAATTAAATGTACAAAAAAAAAATTATTGATATTCAATAATTATACAGGTGTAACTATATAAGGTATATAATTTATTTGCCTTCGAAGACCCATAAGTAAAATCCTTGGTTTTTGTTCTCCCGTCAGTGGTCCTGATGCACCATCGCCTTCACCGTCAAACGGCGAGTAGCCAAAGTCTTTAGGGAACGAACCCACGTCGTACCCAGACTGAAACTGGTCATCATCATCCTAGGAGTAATAAAAAAGTGTTAAAAAACTACTAAACATAACTGATATTAAATAAACTTGTGTATCTACTGAACGTTAGATCAGTAGATTCAAAAGTTTCAATCAACAATAAAGACGTTTAGAATTCTTATGAAGAGAAAAATAAAAAAAAAACTATTCTACGTTTTCTTTCAATCACAATATGGTTTGATCTATGAAAATTAATTAGAAATTGATATTGAAGCATGGTTAAATATTGGTCAAATCAATAAGTAAAGAACATGCTGTACGTGAAATGTAACAAAAGAGTGATTGTCACCTCTCATACATTCCTTGTACATTTTCATTTTTACCAGGGATATAATGCAAGTATTGTAATACATTCTTCTTAACTATAAAAACATTATCATTGAATATTTTCTTTTATCATAGACCAGAAAACCTAAATATTTAAATGTTTAATGATCAATAAAATTGTATATGAAAATAAAAGTTGACTATTCAATATGACTCATTTTTTTAATTTACGTGTGGCATTATATTACTAATAGATGATCGCTATAAAACTAAATTTTTAGATCTGAAGTCAAATTAAGAATTTAAAGGGTTAAGAAACATTGAAATTAAAATAATTTACTACGTGCTATCTTGGATATTACTGAAATCTATTTGTACTTTCGTATCTTTTTTTTTTATTTTATTTAAAAAGATGTTCACATTTATTCATCTTGCTACTTCATATCTGGTTTTTTTTTCAAAATATTTAAAAAGATCAATAATTAAAATCTAAGTATTTAAATTATAGCGATGTATAAATTGCAGCAAAACGGTATATAAATACTGTCAAAACGAAATATAATCTGTCGTTACATTTGAAGTCATCGACTTGATAACCTTAGCCATTTGTAAAACTCCCTCTGACCCTTCTCAATGACGATTTTGCTCTAAATACACTCTGCAGTGATTTCTTATCTGCAGAAGATTATTCATAAGATGAAAGAAACACGATAAAAGACATTTTGCTGCGATCCTCTCACCATCTTCGGAATTCCCTGTGTGACCCAACCCTGCCACTTCCTTCCAAAAAACTACGCACTGATATAATCAGAATACCAGATGCAACCAACAATGGGTGTCACACTCAATTATCGCATGTATTCTGGTTCAAAATTGTACTCCGATCATTTGTTTACGAATTACTTTTTCGAAAACAACCGTATATGTACGTTATGTTAAAATTAATGCCAGCCAGTGATGCGGTCATTGCGCGTGATGTGTGACTGCTCATTCGTGCGCGGTACAGGTACAGTGGGACAACTACATATACATATACAAAAAAGTGAATGGATAACTAAAGCCTGATCTATATGTAGTGCCAGAAACCAATAAAAGAACACCCGTTGATTTCTTAATTTCCTGCCATTGGTTGTTTGGTTCGCATTCCCCTGTAACCATTACACACTTTCTGCATTTCCATTAAAACATATATACATATGTACATACTTGATGCCTAATATGTAGACCGGGCTTAAAGGTACAGCAATACGCGGGCCGCGGTCGGAATTCTATGTACTTTTCTTATAATCTCTGGTGGTTCTCAACTTGTCCAGCCGTTTTTCTTTAATCATTTTTTTTTTAGGAACTTTTACTCTTGAGTACAAAATTTACTCTAAAACTTACCTTAAACATTTGTATTTTATTCATCCTCAGAGTAACATTTTACACCGAGGAACGCTCACGGCGCAAAATGGCCTAACGAAATTGTTCATGGATTAAAATGTTAATTTCGTTTTTTAAATTACCGCTCTTATTCGTTGCCTTGACAACGCGGACACCCGCGGAACACATGCGGCCGCGAATTGAGAGACATTCTATATATGTATAGGGAAAACACATATATGTATGGTATGTATATATGCATGTGTAGTATAGGTGACATATGGGTGCCATATTGCCTTCTGGAGGTCGACACAACGCGGCAATATCGGCATTCGTGACCTTGAATTTTCCGCACAGAAATAAGAAAGGTTACAGATTGCTATTGCAGTCTGTTGCAAAGAGTCAACATCACCAGTCAACACGGCGACAGTGTTGGTCAGTGTCAACGTGCTTAACAGCGGTATACAGGCGGAGCGAATTTTCTACGTTTTGAATCGGGTTCTTCGTTCAATATTTTGTATTTCCAAACCTTCAGTAAAAATGACAAATTTCAAAAAAGTTACTCACTGCATCTTTGACATGGATGGATTACTTCTTGGTACGACTGAAAAATATTCTATAAAAACTATGTACATGTTGTGACATGTAGAAATCAATTTATTTTTTAATTTTAGCATCTCATTTAGAATATAGAAATTTTAAAATTTTGCCAAACATTATTATCATGTTTTTATGCAAATAGTAAATATACCTATAGTTAATGTTTGTTAAAAAGTTTGACACGGTTTATATTATATTCAACTTCCAATTTAACTTCAATGTAAGGTCATACAAATTGTTTTTAATTGCATACGCTGTCATTGTAAACGTAATGTAAAGTTCAAATAAATTGTACTTAGTGTATTTTTATCATCTTTTAATTGAATATTATTCAATTTTAAAGCTATAACATATACAACTTCATTACAGACACTAGCAATCTGAAATCGCTTGTGCTTAATATATAATATATTACTTAAATTTCATCAATATAATTTAAAAATTTCTTCATTAAAATCTTGATATAAAAAAAAATAAGTACAATTCTCAATTTTTTATCTTATGTATTTGTCAAATTTAAACCTGCGTAATTTAACTTCTTAATGCGACATTCTTTTGCTTCCTATTTTTGAATAAAGTAAAAATAGTTGTAGATCAAGATAAACATTTTTGCGAAAACTAAAATTTCAGAAAAAATTACGTAAATATATTAATATTTATGTTAATATATAAATATGGAAACAATGATAAAAGTAACACGAGAAATTCATGGCAATTTTTTACCTCTAATTATTACATCTAATTTATAAAAATGCAAAGGTTTATTTAAGCAATAATACTATATTCAATTACTGAAAAAGATATATGCAGTAAATTTGAAAAATTTGTTTAATATTTAAATAATTCCGAAGTTTAAAAATAAATATTGTATGTGGAAATCAGCGTTAAATTATTTATTTTGCAGGATGATATCGTCTATTATGAACATGCATGTAATTGTATTAATTGGAGGGGTTGTGCAATATATGGAAAATTTTATTGGATTAAGATATAGAATTTTTTTTATTTGGAGTTTTATATCTATAATTGTATTTTTATTGATAAACATCTTTATTAAATACGTATTGACTAATCTTTAGATCAGAAACTATTCTTATATAATTATTACAAATATTATCAGTATTATATGTTTTGAATAAATTATGTTCCCTGTTTTGTACATCGCTTCGATTAGTAAGTAAGTAATCTTTACTGCTTCTACCTTCACAGTATTGCAAAGGAGGTATTAAGGAACCTCCCAACCTTTACATCTTTCAACAAAAGTAATATTGTTGCTTCACATGACAACTGAAACTCGCCAACCTCGCGAGTTGTTTTTATAGAATCATAAAAAACATTTTCACCTTTTCTTCCCCCGTAAACAACAAATGTGAATAAATGTATTTTATATCATTATATATAACTGCTCAACTCGTTTTCTTGAGAATACTAATCTGGTGTTCATTTTTTCCTATCGAAGCTGTATATATTTAAGCTAACCACTTTTCAAGTATGCAAATTGAAAGTTAAATCATTAGTTAAAAACTTATTTTATTCCAGAAATTTTTTTTATAGGTATTTTCAAAAATTATTAAAAATACTGAAATTGTTCAGTTAATTGTTTGTTTGCAAAACCATCTTTAAAAATCACTTTAGGAATTTTGTAGAGTAAATATTGAAAATTTTTTACTTTCATAATGTTCATTTTAGAGCGAACATAAAATTACAATGATATATTATATAAGTGATTGTAGTTACAGTTGTAGTATAGTAATGATACTAACACTAATTAATTGTATTTAATCTGGCTTGTAGTAAATGAATACTTTGTCAAACTTAGGTAGCATTATTTTTATATAGATATAGAAAAAATACACGGTAAAAGTTAATTTTAGTTTATTTTATAATTATTATTTATTTCCTCATTATTTTATACATTATTATTTATCTATGTTTCAACAAACCTACAGATACGGAATGCCTGTACACATTAGTCATCAATCGCATACTTAACAAATATGGCAAAGAATTCACGTGGGAACATAAAAGTGTCACAATGGGATTTCACACAAGAAAGTTGACGCAATACTTAGTTGATACTTTTGAACTACCATTGACACCAGAAGAAGTTACTACTCAACTACAGAAGGCTTATGTCGAAGTCTTCCCAAGCGCTCAACTGTTACCAGGTGATGAACAATTTTTAACTGGGTATTAATTTTCTTCCGTTTCTGTTATGCAGATTCAGAGACGATTTACAAGAAAATTTACGACACAATATGCTCTACTTATGGCCATAAGTATGGTGGAGATCTGGCATTTCAAGTTTTGGGCAGGCCTGAACTTGTTGGCGCACAGCTTATAATAGATCATTACAAGTTACCGTTGACAGTGACTGAGTTTCAAGACGTGTATCATCAATTGCAGCAGAAATATTTCACTAGTGTTAATACGATGCCAGGTTATTACCAAACATCTTTCACTTTTATAAAGTACAGCTTATTAATGTTCATGTTTATATTTTACCCCAACGAAAAAAGTTGTGGGTCTTTTGTTATAACAATCACTAAGTGTTTTTTAACACCTCTAAGTTTTTAACAATTTAAATTCTGAATTAATATTGCAATTGTGTAAAAGCATTAAAACATTGGAAAGCTTTGTAACCTAGTAATACTTTTTATTTTATTTATTGAATAATTATTATTTTGGTAGTTTCATTTAGTAGCATTTGTAGTATATATTACTTTGTCAGAATACGCAAGAAAAATGTTGCATTTTTTACCCTGGAACCGCATTGTCACGAGTGTGCGACTGATGATTACGATTTTCACTTACTATATCAATTTATGTATTCGACATCAAGATTTGACAAGATTTGACTGCTGCATAGACATAAAATGTTTTAAAAAGATTTGAAAATTATTATAAAAAATATAGTGATTAAGATGAAATTCACGAAAGAATGTGCTTTACAACAGGTGCTGACCAATTGTTGCATCATCTTAAAACAAACAACATTCCATTAGCCCTAGCTACGAGTTCAAGCTCTGAAAGCTACGAATTAAAAACAAAAAATTGGAAGATGCTATTTGATCTTTTTCATCATCGAGTTCTTGGGGGTTCTGATCCTGAAGTAAAAAACGGAAAACCAAGTCCTGATATTTTCCTAGTTGCAGCGAGTCGATTTGATGAAAAACCAGATCCATCATCGGTCAGTACAATCTTTTTCGAAGATTTATCATTTATTCAATATTTTAAGAACACAGATAAATAAGTAAATAAAAGAAACATAAAATATTAATAGATAGATATTATCATTATTGTAATCTCGATTTTCAAAGGCAATTATCCATGTAAAATTCAATTATTTTTTATTTTAGTGCCTAGTTTTTGAAGATGCTCCAAACGGAGTTCAAGCCGCTGTCAGCGCCGGAATGCAAGTTGTAATGGTACCTGACCCAAATTTGCCTGAATCGTACACCACTAAAGCAACGCAAGTTTTAAAAAGCCTTCAAGATTTTAAACCTGAGCAATTTGGACTACCAAAATGGAATTGATGACACGCCACACGTTATTTAATTCTTAAATTGTTAGTTTGATAAACAATTACACAAAAGTAGAAAATTATATAAGCAAATAAATATATATTCTGCCTAATTTATTTGTTGACTAATTATTCTTTTTACACTTTAAGAGTTTGATGATGTTGGTGGATTTGATCCCAATTCTTTAATCTTCGAAGCAACATCTTCAGCAGATAAATCTTCAAGGAGTGCACAGCATTCAACTCCGTATTCTGAAAAGATGACAATTTTAATCTTAATAAATTGAAAATTCAAAGTTATGATTTATGACCTAATAATAAATTAATAATATATAAATAGTTTTATTCGGTACAACAGCTTGCTGATTTAACGATATATAATGGCACAAAGTACATACCGAAACGAGCGAAAAGCTTAGGTTGAACTTGTGAACACTCGCGAATCAAAATTGGTAGAGTTGGATTCTTTAATTTCATAGGTACATATTGGCCTTCAATAAAATCCCTGTAAAATTTAAAAATATCAATTATCCCAATTCTAACCTATAAAAATTTGATCTGAAAAGCTATTCCGATTCCGATTGATACATATAATGACTTAAAATGCAGAATACGATAAAATAAAGATTTTACCTGACACCCTGACTCGACTTTGATGTTTGACAGAGTATAATCCTTAATTCTTTCAATTTAGAACCAAATTTTACAGCAGCCATCTTGCGTAGTGTTGCTCGAACAGCTGATGGGCACTGGGCGAGTCGTTGAGCGAAAAATTGTTCAAGAGTGATTTGAGTTTTATTCCGAACTGATTTTAATAATTGTATTTATGTACAAATATTTTGTAGCCATCATGATAATATACATGCGTGTACATATATATTTTTTTTTCAATTCAAACCGTTCTTTTTTATTTTAATATAATTATGTAAAATGTAGATTTACAATATATATGCGTAAACAAAATTACATATTCTATTTGTATAAATGCAAAAAAAAACTTGAAATCCCAAATAAAAATAGAAGTCCTTTGAATGCCTCATGTATATATAAGTCCCGAGGACTAATTGGTCCGAATTCGAAATATGATCATTTTGCATACAAAAAAAAAAAAAAAACAGTATTTTTTTTTT